>CAUYON010049090.1:0-23811 GCA_963573935.1 Arctocebus calabarensis
TATTAACCTGGATGGAAGTGGAACACATTATTCTTAGTAAAGCATCTCAAGAATGGAGAAGCATGAATCCCATGTACTCAAGTTTGATATGAGGACAATTAATGACAATTATTGACATGGTGGGGGTGAGGAAAGGGGAGAGCAGAGAGAGAAAGAATGAGGGAGGGGAGGGGAAAGGAAGAGCAGAGAGAGGGAAGGAAAGAGGGGGGTGGGGTCTTGGGGTCTTGGTGTGTGCCACACCTTTTGGGGACAAAACATGATTGTAAGAGAGACTTTACCCAACAAATGCAACCAGTGTAACATGGTTTCTTGTACCCTCAATGAATCCCCAACAATAAAAATAATAATAATAATAATAATAATATGGCATTTAAAAAGGAAGATATTCTGTCATTTGCAACAACATGGATGAATGCAGAAGATATTTGCTACATGAAATAACCAGGCACAGAAACACAAAAGCTGCAAGATCTCACTTACATTTGGAATACTGAATGCAAAGAAGCAGAGAGTAGCAAAGGTTAGCAGAGGGTTGGGAGAAGGGGTAGAGAGGGAAGGAATGAACAGATGATGACAAAGGGTACAAAGTTTCAGGAAGACAGAATAGGTTTTGAGATTTATTGCACACCAGAATTACTATCATCAATAATAATGTATTATACAAAATAACTAAGAGAGTAAATTTCAAATATCTCATCATAAAACATGATAGGTGAGGTGATAGATATGTTAATTAGCTGAATTTGATTATGCCACGTTGTATACATATACAATAGAACCTCTGTAAGTTGACCACCCAAGAGATTGTAACAAACTGGTCAATATACAGAGGAGGCCAGCATAAGGAACTAGGCCTACTGTACTGATACGTACATAGGGTGCATGTCCAGTCTATGAAAATTAGGTCAAATTAAGGAGGTGGTCAGTGAAGGGAGGTGGTCAGCTATGGAGGTTCTACTATATCAGGACATCAAATTGTACTCTAAGTTGTAAACAACTTGTATTTGTTACCAAAAAAATGTACATATGAATAATAATTGAAAGCAATATCGGAAAATGTCAACAAAAAATATGAGAATGTGAATCGGGGGTAAAATTACTCCTTCACTTTCTTGAAGTTGTCCAGATAAACTTTTCTTTAGGAAGATAGTAGGCTTTTTTAAAAAATGGACAATATGGCTGGACGTAGTGGCTCATGCCTATAATCCTAGCATTCTGAGAGGCCGAGGTGTGTAGATTGCCTGAGCTCACAGGTTCAACACCAGCCATGAGCAAGAGCAAGACCCCTGCCTCTAAAAATAGCGGGACATTGTGGTGAGCACCTATAGTCCCAGCTACTCGGGAGGCTGAGGCAAGAGAATCACTTGAGCCCAAGAATCTGAGGTTGCTGTGAGCTATGACACCAAGGCACTCTACCAAGGGTGACAAAGTAAGATTCTATTTCAAAAAAAAAAAAAATTTGGAGGATATGGACACAAGAGATAGTAAGTTCTAGCCTGAATATTGCAGGTACTCTCCAAAGGTAGAATAAGATGATAATCTGTGCTCCTGTATGGCACTGTGCTGATGAAAACATGTAGATATTTAATGCCATTTTTTTATTTGGAGTTAAGATGAGGGTACATACAATTAAGTTACATTATCTGAGTCCGTAGAGTCGAGTCCAAAGTCTGAGTTTCAGGTGAGTCCTTCACCCAGGAAGTGTGCCATATATGTCCACACTGCACCCAACAGGTGGGAACTAATCATCTACTGCCATTTTTAAAAGGCTCATACGTGTATCACTTACTTAATAAAGCACATGTATCTTACCTGGCCTGGGAAACTTCGGTAACATTGAAGACATCTATCCTCTTGCAGATGGATCCCTTTTTTAACCAACAGACTCTCTCTCAATCCCATCCAAAGTCTCCAGCCCATCCTCAGGAGCTGCGGCTGAGCACCTGCTGCCCACGGACGGAAAGGGCCCTTGTGCCCAGTGCCCAGACTATTCTCAGAGGCCACGGGGTTTCCCTCCTCCATCCTGCTGTCAGTCCCAAGTTGAGGAAGGAAAGTAGCTGTTTGACTGCTGTTGTTTCCATTTCCAGCTTTCTAAATTTGGCTGCCAGACTTTCTGATCTGGCCATCTGAGGGTGAAGGCATTTGAGAATTTCCCATGGAAGTTCCTGTTTTAGTTGGTTTTTGTTCAGTCTAAAGCATCTCAGCACAGAAACTGAAATTCTCCAGAAGGCTGGGTTCTGGAAACTCCAAAGTTTAAGGGTGGGTGCAGAGCTCCTGCTTTTTTTTCCAAGTTTCTACCAGATTTTTTAGCTTGAGTGTTTGTCCAGCAAAATGGCTGATGTGGCTCTTAATTCTCCCCTTTTCACCTCAGCAATCCTATTAGTTTGTGAGTCAGATCATGTTAAAAATCCCCATCACTCATGCAACTTTTGACATTTACCAAATATCTGCCTGCCAGGCTCCCCTCTAGGCACCAGGAACACAGCAGGAACAAAACATAAGTGTCCGTTTGCCTTAGAGTGGAGAGGAAAAGCTATAATCAAAATAAAATTTAGTGATTCCAATTCACTAAAAATAGTGAATTAGATGGTGATGCATTCACTCTTTGGGAAAAAATAAGCAGGGAAAGAAAATAGGGGTGCTGGGAGTAAGTGTGAACATTATAATTTATTAGATAGTACCCTAAGAAATTGCTATTTTGGAGATCAACCATGACTTTTGAACTGCTGAAATTTCATGATCCAATCTACGTTGGTTTTCTGTTGTTTCATAACAAATCGCCACAAACTCAGTGTTCTCAGCAGAAAATGCAATGAGTACAAAAATCCTCATGCAGTTACATGCTGGGATTGTTTAAGGAACAGCCGTGAAGTCTTCGCAGCTAGACTTGGGAGGGAAGAGAGTGAGTGGGATTCCAAGGCAGAAGGCACTGCGAGCTGAGGAGGTCGTGCTTCATGCCAGGGCACACAGGCAATTGGAAGGATTTTGACTTTTATTCCGACAGAGGTAGGAACTCAATAAAGGACTTGGAGCAGATTTTGACACGATCTGACTTACAAACTAATAAGGTCACTTGCTACTGTGTTGAGAACCCACTAGGTGAGAAGTCAAGGGCAGAAGCAGGAAGGCCAATTAGGCATGTGTTTCTATAATCTGGGCAAGAAATCAAAATGGTTTGGACCTTGCTATCAGTGGAGATGGGGAGGAATGATTTGATCCTGAATATATTTTGAAAGTAGGGCTGAAAAGGAAAAGTCAAAGACGAATCTGTGATGGTTTGGATGTTGTTTGCCTCCACCCAAACCCATGTTGAAATGTGTCCCCCGACATGGCAGTGGGGGAGGTGGGGCCTAGTGGGAGGTGTTTGGGTCCTGGGGATAGGTCTCTAGTGAATAGAGTAATGCCCTGCCCTGGGGGTGAGGGAGCTCTTGCTCTCTCTGGAATGGATTAGGTCCCACAAGACAGCATCCTTAGAAAGAGTGTAGCATCCTCAGTTTCTCTCCCATTTCCCCTCTCATGTCATCTCCTGCTCCCCTCTGCTTTCCTCCAGGAGTCAAAGCAGCAGGAGACTTTCACCAGAGGCAGTTGCCCAACTTTGAACCTTCCGCCCACAAGAATCATGAGTAAAATAAATCTCTTTTCTTTATAAATCGTCCAGTCTGGGGTATTCCGTTAGAGCAACACAAAATGGACCAAGACAGACCTCCAAAGTTGTTTTTTACCTGAATAACTGCCACTTGTGAAAAGAGAGGAGGCGGCAGGAAGGGCGAGTTCATGGGCAGCTCAGCTTTAGTCAAGCTGAATCTTAATTGGCTGTTGAATCTGAATGGAGATTTCAAGTAGACAGTTGGGTCTACAAATCTGAGGTCAAGAGAGAGAACTGGCCAAGATAGAAATGTGGGATGTGTGGATAGTACTTAAAGCCACAAAATTGTCAGGGATTAAGTTGTGTAAAGAAAAGAGAAAACACCCAATCTCTGAGCCCTGGATGCAGTAACATTTAAGGATCAGGAAAAAGTAAATCAGCAAAGGTGACCAAGAAGAACAATCATCCAGGGAGATAAAAAGACAAGCAGGACCCACAGAGAAACCAACATGGGCACATTGCTGTTAAATCCTCTTCCTGTCCCAGGGTCCAATCAAGGAGCCACTGCACATTCAGTTGTCATGTCTGCACAGCCTCCTGGGGTCTGTGACAGTTTTTCCACCTTTCCTTTTTTTTTTTTTTTTCCATGATCTTGACCACCTTGAGGACCACTGGCCAGGTATCCTGTAGAATGTTCCCCAACCTGAGTTTGTCTTATGCTTTACTCATGAGGAAGCTCATGTTACTTGTTTTTGGAAAGAAGATGACAGAGATGAAGTGTCCTTCTCACAATGTCATAGCAAGGCATGCATGAGCCCTTGATGGTATCACTGGGGATGTTCACCTTGCTGGGCTTCTCTACTATAAAGTTACTGTATTTCTCTTCCCCTACTGGAAGCAAGTCTCTAAGTCTAGCCTATGCTCAGGGAAAGAGGAATCAAGCTCTACCTTTGGAGGGTTGTGTGTGTGTGTGTGTGTGTGTATATATACATACACATATATATGTACACATCATTTAAAATTCTACTGTAAGAAAGATTTGTCTCATTGCCCACAATTTTTATTTACTTACTTATTTATTCAGTCACTTATTTATATCAGTATGGACTTATATATACTCATTTTATACTTTGGATCATAATCCAGTACTATGTGATTTATTTTGTTGCTGAAACTATTCTAGCTTTGGCCACTGGGAACACCTTCAGGTTCACACTGATGTCCAAAAGACATGTACCTGTACTTTTTCTTTTTTTTTTTCCTTTCTTTTCTTCCTTCCTTCTTTCTTTCTTTCTAAGAACTTGTTACTTGCTGGTGCCACAAGATGCTCAAATCATCTTACATTTTCCACTCCCTAGCCCATTTCTCCAAAAGGCCTTGGTTCCTTTTACTGAAGAATGATGTTAGAAAACCAAATCAGGTCACTGGATGTGCTTATTGCTACTGGGTGCCATTTCTCCTAGGCCCGCTCAGGAGACGGAGATAGGAAATAGTTGTATTGGACTCCTCCATGCACACACACATACGTGAAGGAGTTCATCACGGGGAATGAGGAGACCCATAGAGATTATGTATGTAGAGGACTGAGGAGCTCTGACGGAGTCCTACTGAGCAAACCTCAGGTCTGTATATATTATCATAAAGCAGGAAGAAATGGTTGAAAATTACTTATTGAAAAATCAGCAGTAAAAGGAGGGACAGCAGACAATGCTGTGGAAAACAGCAGACAATGTCTCCAACTTATTCTTGCAAAACCACAGACCTTAAGCAAGTCCTTGCCTCTATCCTCAAGCGACCTTTGGAGCCTAAAGAATCCTTACCGTAACCTTTCGGCCTGGTGTTGTCACACATCACGCACTCATTCTCTCCTGGAGACCAGTTTTCTGGCTTCCTGCACATACACAGTCACAGTTCTCGTGACTCTCCAGGTCTCTTTAGGCAGAAAACAAGTTGATGCTAATGGTCAGGGTATGTGGAGAACAAGCGTAAGAACATTTTAGTACGGGGGATCAGGGCATGATTTCCCCTACACACATGTGCAATTGTTTTTGCACCTATTTATCTATATCTGTATGTGCTCAACTAAACGTAAGTTCATACTGATGTCTTCAACTTTAATCCAGAACTGCAGGGTTCCTTCTATCCTGCCCATCTTGCTTATCCCTGACTTTCCTCTATGACAATAAGAAACCTGGTCCCACCAACAGAGATTATTATTTATCTTGATAGAGCAGTTTCTGTGGAATTGGCGTGGCTGGAACATGCTTCAAAAAGAATGAGAGATGAGAAATTAGAGTCAGCGACTACATCTAAACAGTGTTAGTGTTCACCATAACCACACACGGGGCTTGTTAAAGCTTGACTGCTGAGCCCCACCCTCAGAATTTGTTATTCAGTAGATTTGGAGTAAGGCCCAAGAATCTGCATTTGTAACAAGCTCCCAAGGGATGCCAGTGCTGCTGATCCTTATGTCACACTTTGGGAACCTCTGGACTCACGACATTCTGCTTGTGAAGCAGAATAAGAAATAAAGCAGTAGATAGGGTTTGAAGTGGGCCAAAGAAGGTTTGCTTGTGGTTTGCGTGTGTGTGTACAAGCAAAGAAGTAACAGTACATTTGTAATCTAATGAGAAGAGTCCAGTAAAGAGGAAAAGAATATGTGGGCAGTGGAAAAGAGAGAATTGCTGGAGCAAAGTCCTTGAGCTGGGAGGGGGGACGGGATCAGTGCCAGGAAAGGGCAGGCCTTAAAGAGCAGCCTGTTCAGTTCACTCCCAGCAGCAGGAAAAGCAGAGTCTGTCAGAACAAGAGGAGGTAGACAAGGAGAGGTGGTACCCGGGTCCTGTGTCTTCTCATTGCCTCCCATTGCAATGAGAGAAAATGCAAAGTTGTCAGCGAAGAGCCAGGCTGGAGAAGAGGATGTCTGGAGTCGGGAGGTTAAAGAATGAAGCACTGGCCTAGGAGAACAGGGCAGTGAGCAGATTAGGGAAATGCAGAATGATTGTGATACAGCGTAACGGGGCTCCTTGGGTGAATGGCCAGCCACCGACAGTGAGACCGGCCAGTGGGGCTTTGTTTTCCTCCATTCAAGGCAGCTCAAGAACAGGTATGGAGTAAGAACAGAGTTGGGTCTGAGCAGGATGTGTTGGGGCGACGCCGCGGCAGGAGAGGAGTAGGAAATTCAGCTTGTTGACTACAATGGAAGCACTTTCCACTTCTGTTTTGCCTTTTCAAATAGTCAGTAAAAATACTTTCTAAGTTCATCTTTTCCTATTATTGAAGTAACAATAATTGCAATTTTGAAGGTGGTGAACATCATGAAAACGTGTTTATAATACATGGTTATTGAAAAGAGGTAGAACGCAAAGCCAGCTCTGTCCTGGGATTGCAGTTAAATAAAAATGATGAAAGAATACGGAAAAATGTGGGTCCAAGGAAAAATGAAAATGGCCTTATTGACTTAGTGATGAAATTGGGGGGGTGGATTTCTTTCTTACTTTCATTTTTATGTCGTGTTCTATAAGATAAAATAAAGGAGAACAGGACAGTGAGTAGATTAGGGTAACGCAAATTGATCATGGTGCAGCGTGACGGGACTCCTTGGATTAATGACCAGCCACTGACAGTGACACCAGCCGTAAGCACCACTAGCCACAGTCGTTAAACACTGACCAAGCATCTTTTGATGTCCATCATTGTTCTAGGCTCCAAGAGGACCAGAATATAAAGAAGATGCAGAAAGGAAGATGAGGAGAAGGTAGTGGAGGAGAAAAAATTGCAGCTTTTGAAGGCTAAGAACAATATTTCTATGTTTTTGTTTGCGTTACAAATCTTTACATTAGAAATATTACCATAAATGTGACAAATAGGATGTTAGTCTCTTAACAGACTGCATTTGTTAATATTCTTTTGGTTATAAACATCAAAATCTTACTAAAATTAACCAAAGCAAAGAGGGTCACCTGATTTTTAATGACTGGATCACAATACGCAGGGTCAGGAAACAGTGGGACCCCAGGAGCAAGCTGGGAGCAGAGACCTCAACACAGCTAATCAGTCTCTCTCTCTCTCTCTCTCATCTCTATTCTGCTTTATTCCAGCACCAGCACCAGCTCCTCCTCCTCCTCAATCCACATGGCCTTGGGAAATGGAAAATGATGGCCTCAAATAGCTTTACTTGTTTCTGGTCCACTTACTGAGAAAAGAATGACCTCTCTCTCTCTGCCCCTCTCTCTCTATCCCCCCTCCCTTTCTCCCTTCCTCCTCCTCTCTCCCTGTCCCCACTACACAGCATTCCCAGCCAGACATCCATTACTGACTCACAGAAATAGTGAAAGGGTCTAAGGAAGGAATTGAGCCAAATTGGAGTCAGATGGCCACCTCTGAGCCCATCAAAAGGGGCTGAAGAGCTGTATTATATTTTCTTTTCTTTTCTTTTCTTTTCTTTTCTTTTTTTTGAGACGGTCTCACTTGGTCACCCTGGGTAGAGTGCTGTGGCTGCACAGCTCAGAGCAACCTCAAACTCTTATGTTCAAATGATCCTCTTGCCTTAGCTTCCTAAGTAGATGGGACTATAGGCATCTACAACACCCAGCTATTATTTAAAGATGGGGTCTTGCTCTGGCAGGTCTCAAACCCGTGAGCTCAGGATATCCACCCAGCTCAGCCTCCCAAGTGCTGAGATTACAGACATGAGCCACTACGCCTGGCCTGTATTATATTTTCAAAACATGATTGCTGAGAGTTCTACCACTAAGTATATAACTAAAAAAAGAAGCCCTCTCAAAAATGGCAGGGCTCTAAGAAAATGCCATGAAAGCTATGTTAAATAGTTTAATGAAAATATTTCAGATTGTATATGAAAGCAGCACATTGTACCCCATGATTGCATTAATGTACACAGCTATGATTTAAGAATAATAATAATAATAAAATGGCAGGGCTGCCATTCCAGTAAGTGTCAGACATATTTCTTCTCTTTTATACCCAACACACATACCCTTTTCCACTGCACATAAAATTCCAAGAATGACCTTACCTAACATAATACAACTATCTTCTCACCAGGGGCAGACAAAGTCACACCTAGCTACTGCACTAGGAGAATTTACAAAGCCACTGTTCTTCATTCAGGACCTTTAGCTAATGTCCATTATTTCTTTAGTGCAATCTGCGCCAGATATGATCCCTTCTGATTTGGCAACTTGTAGATAAAATGGTAAATGTAGCCAATTTCTCATTAATATAGAAACATGGAAGAAAAATGAAATAACTACCCCCAAAACTTATCTAATTGAGCACTAGCCGAAAATATATATCTTACTCTTTTTATTAGAGACAATAAGGCACAAAATGACTACTATATTTCATGGGTCACCGATAAGTTCATGGGAGAACTCTGTTTATTAATGCTGAATGACACAAATCTTTTCATTACCACTAATGTCCTAGGTCTGCTAACTGGTATGCCAAGGACAAGACTATGTCCATGCAGCTTCTTTTTCTAGTGGAAATATTGAGAAATCTTCCCATCTTCTTTGTTTTGATTTTAGGCCCTTAATTTGGGGCCACATATGAAAAAGTGGAATGTGCGGTAGGGCAACAAGGTAGTTTTCCCCTCAAACTATGTTGGAATATTGTCCTTACATGTCAGGTTCTATCTTGATTCAGGAAGCTACATCCTATGATCCGATGGAGGACCTAGAAGAAGCGGCTTTGGGTAACACAGGTCCTCCAAGACTTTTCTTTTCTAACTGCCGGATTCTCCACCTTCCCAATAAGAACCTGCATCTTAGTTTTAGAAAGGGGGTAACGGAAAACGTAACTGTTTTTATTCACCCAGACAATGTGGCTCTACACAGGCTCAGTTCACTGGTTACTAACAGGAAGGCTGTTTCCTCATTATTGAGTCCTTGTTTTATCATTTTTCATCTTCTTTCATCCATGCCCCAGGACTGAAGCTCAGCCCTGACAGCAGCACTACCCTGAGACCACAGAAAGCAGCCTCCTCTTCCAAAAATGGTGCTGAGAAAACTGGTCATCCACATGCAGAAGTATAAAATTAAATCCTTATCTTACACCATGAGCAAGAAGATCTCAAAATGGTTGAAAAACATAAACATAAAACCTGAAATGGTAAAACTACCAGAAGAAAACATAGGCAAAAATGTCCACAACATTGGTATGGGCAATGATATTTTGGGATATGGTCCTGATCAGTTTAGGTAGCAAAAGCAAAAATAAACAAATGTAATTTCATCAAAATAACATGCTTCTATGCAGCAAAAGAAACAATGAAGTGAAGAGATACCCCACAAAGTGGGAGAAAATACTATATTTGCAAACTGTACATCCCCAAAGAGGTTAATATTTAAAATATATAAGGAAGATAAACCAATTTTAAAAATAGGCAAAGAACCAGAACAGACACTTCATAAAAGAAGACATATTAATACCTACAGCTGAATAGGTCATGAAAAGATGCTCAGCATCACGAATCACTAGGGTAATGAAAATTAAGACCACAATGAGATACCACCTCTATCTTTTCTCAAAAATATAAAAAGGTAAGTGCTGGTGAAGATGCTGACAAAAGTGGACACTAGTGTACTGTTGGCGGGAATGTAAATTGGTACAGACATTATGGACAGTGGTATGGAGGTTCTTCAAAAAACTAAGAACTCCCATATGATCCAACAATCCCACTCCTGGAATACATCCAAATTGAAATGTACTGAAAATGCATTGAAATGTATTAAAAATGTAATTGAAATCAGTTTGTTAAAGGGAAATGTGCATTTCCACTATCATTGCAGCTTTATTCACAGTAGCCAAGGATCAATCTAAGTATTCATTAAACAGATGAATGAATAAACAAAATTCACAGAAACAGAGAGTAGCATGATGGTACCAAATTCTGGGGACAGAGAAGAAACAAGAAAATGAAGAATTACTGGATAAAGGGTGAGAAGCTTCAACTGGACAGAAAGAATAAGTTTAGAGATTTATGGCACAGCAGGGTGACTATCATCAGTAATAATGTATTACATATGTCAAAGTGAATAAGGGGAATTTCAAGTGTATCACCATAAAAAATATTAAGATGATGGTTATGTTAATGAGCTTGATTTAATCATGCTGCACTGTACACATAGATCAAAATATCACAATGTATCCCATAGATGTGTATAATAATGATTTTTATTTTTTCTTTTTTTTTAAAACAGAGCCTGAAGCTGTAGCCCTGGGTAAAGTGATGTGGCATCACAGCTCACAGCAACCTCCAATTCCTGACTTAAGCAATTCTCTTGCCTCAGCCTCCCATGTAGCTGGGACTACAGGCACCCGCCACAACGCCCGGTAATTTGTTTTTGTTGTTGTTGTTGTTGTTGCAATTATCGTTGTTTGGCAGGCCCAGGCTGGATTCAAACCCGCCCGCTCTGGTGTATGTGACTGGTGCCTTAGCCGCTTGACCTGCATGCACTGAGCTGATTATGATTTTTCAATCAAGAATCATTTTAATCGGCTCGGTACCTGTGGCTCAATGAGCGAGGGCCCCAGCCATGTACACCTGAGCTGGCAGGTTCAAATCCAGCCCGGGCCCGCCAAACAACAATGATGGCTGCAACCAAAAAATGGCTGGGCGTTGTGGCGGGTGACTGTCATCCCAGTTACTTGGGAGGCAGAGGCAGGAGACTCGCTTGAGCCCAGGAATTGGAGGTTGCTATGAGCTGTGATGCCACAGCACTCTACCCAGGGTGGCTTGAGGCTCTGTTTCAAAAAAAAAAAAAATCATTTTAATTTTTTAACACAAAGAAAAACTTAGGAGAGAAAAGTGAAAAGAAAAATAAAAGTGTTGTAGAGAGAAAAGAAAGATAAAACAAGAATAAAAAATTGATGAAGCTGGGTGCTAGAAACAAGAGGATGTGTTATGTTGTCTTGTGTTTATTTGAAATTTTTTGATTAGAAGTTTATTTTTTAAGATTAAAATGTTAAATAAATAAAATAAACTCTTAAATCTTAAAAAATGTTAACTTGGTACTTCAGTGAACACCATCAAAAAAGTGAAAGGACAGCCCACAGAATGAGAGAAAATTTTGTAAATTATGTTTCTGATAAGGGAACTATATACAGAATAAATAAAGAATTCTTACAACCCAGCTTGGTGCCTATAGCTCAGCAGCTAGGGCACCAGCCACATACACCAGAACTGGCAGGTTCGAATCCAGCTCGGCCTGCCAAACAACGACAACTACAACCAAAAAATAGCTGGGTGTTGCAGCAGGCACCTGTAGTCAGCTACTTGTGAGGCTGAGGCAAGAGAATCACTTAAACCCAAGAGTTTGAGGTTGCTGTGAGCTATGCTTCCACAGAACTCTACCTAGACTCAGTCTCAAAAAAAAAAAAAAAAAAAGAATTCTTATAACCCAGTAATAAAAAGACAAATAACCCAATTTAAAAATGGGCAAAGGATCTGAATAGAAAGTTTTCCAAAGATATACAAATGGCCAATAAGTACATGAGAGGGTGCTCAATGTCACTAATTAGTAGGAAAATGCAGATCAAAACAATCAAATCCACTTCACACCCACCAGGATGGCTATAATCAGACAAATAATAACAAGTGTTGGCAAAGACCTACAGTAGTTGGAATCTTCATACACTGTTAATGGGAATGTAAAATGGTGCAGCTGCTTTGGGCAACATCTTGGCAGTTCTTCAAAAGGTTAAAAATGTATAGTGTTACTATATCACTCAGTAATTCTATTCTTAGGTGTATATCCAGTGAAAATGAAAAACACACAAAACAGCCCCCCAAAATGGAACCAACCCAAATATTCATCAATTGGTGAATGAATAAACAAGATGGAATGCATGCATACAATGGAATATTTGGCAATAAAAAATAATGAAGTGTGTATATATGCTATAACATAAATGATCTGAAAAATATTATGCTAAGTGAAAGAAACAAATCCCTAAAACCCCATATGGTATGAATCCATTTATACAAAATTTCCAGAATAGGTGGAAGAGTAGTTGGTGAGAAATGGGGAATGACCGCTAATGACTATAGGGTTTTATTTTAGGGGAATGAAAGTGTTCTAAACTTGATTGTGTTGATGAGTGCAGAATTCTGTGAATATACTTTTAAGTGTATGGTATGTGGCTCAACAGGCTAAGGTGCCAGCCACGTACACCTGAGCTAGCGGGTTCAAATCCAGCCCGGGGCTGCCAAACAACAATGACGGCTGTAACCAAAAAATTGTCGGGCGTCATGGCGGGCGCCTGGAGTCCCAGCTACTTGGGAGGCAGAGGCAAGAGACTCGCTTGAGCCCAAGAATTGGAGGTTGCTGTGAGCTGTGATGCCACAGCACTCTATCCAGGGTAACAGCTTGAGGCTCTGTCTCAAAAAAAAAAAAAGTGTATGGTATATGAATTTTATCTCAATAAAACTGTGATAGATAATAAACCCGCAATATCTTAATCAAGTCTTGAGATAAGACTCTAATCAGAAAATGTTGCAACTGAAAGAATTCCAGGTTTAGTGGAGACGTACAGTGGATCTTCAAGAGAACTTTCATTATTTTAATGGCTGACTAGTATTCATGGCATTCATATACCATAATTTGTTAATCCATTCATGGTTTGATGAGTATTTGGGTTGCTTCCACGACTTGGCAATTATGAATTTGGCTACAATAAACATTCTGGTGCAAAATGTCTTTGTCGTAAAATTATTTTTGTTCTGGTAGAGAAGGAGAGGAGGGGAAGGGGAATTGGAGGGATGAGAGAGGGCATTTGGTGGCATCTCACCTAATGTGCACAATGCAAGGGTATATCTCAAAATAAGAATAAATTTTAAATGTCTTAGCACAAAAAATAAGTGAGGTGATTGATAGATTAATCAGTTTAAGCATTCCACATTGTACATCAAATCATCACATTGTACCTCATATATGTATACAGTTATGATTTTAATTAAAAATTAAATTAAGGGCAGTGCCTATGGCTCAAAGGAGTGGGGTGCCAGCCCCATATACCAGAGGTGGCTGGTTCAAACCCAGCCCCAGCCAAAAACTGCAAAAATAATAATAATTATTATTATTATTATTTTAAAAAAGGGAACTTCCAGTTCTTTAAGTTCAGTTAATTCAAGTGCTATCAGCCAGTGAAAGGGATTTAAAGTGTATTTGCCCTTAAACTTGCTTTATTAGAGAATTGAGCATTTGTTTAAGCTTGGCTGTTTTAATAAAGTGTTTTCTTTTCACTTTAAACTTTCAGGATGGGAAAAGGTGGAAACTCCCCTCACCCTGTAACACACCCATGTCACTGACTCTAGTCTCAGATGAGTACAAAACTCTCCAGAGTCTAGCTGTTCCCCTAAACAGGAAAACATACAGCAAAAGTTACTCACATTGAACGGCCTTGATAATGTGTTTAATGTGAACTACAAAGAAAGATGAAATATTGGTGAGATGCTACATTTTTACTTCAGGGCCCTGGAATTAGCATTTGGAGAAGATCCAATCGTTTTATGGGGTCTGTGAGTCATCTCGCAAACTGAAATTTTGAGATTGGAGATCAGGTACAATTAGTGAAACAGCTGAGGAAATGTCTCAAACGGATTCAGAAAACCAATCTCAGATCGCAAGCGACGCTGCAATTGAGTCAGAGAGCCTGGAGCCTTTTGATCACGGAACACACCTCGCTCATACTGAACCAGTATGTTTTGAAAACTAAATTATTCCGCTAAACACCAAGTTATTTGCAGATGGCAGTTATAGTCCTCACTACCCAGGACTTAGGACTTGTTTCTAGAGCCAAGAGTCATTATTTTTCATTCTGTGTAATTCTGTAGCTTTCAAATGTCTTCATTTTTTTGACAGTTTACATTCGTGAAAGTAGTCTTTCCTATGTGTACTGCCCTTTCTAAACACAAGTTTGCCCTTGTTAAAATTAGTTTTCTCCGATTACTCTTCTCCCCAAATCAACACGCTGACTAAATTTCATTTTAGAAAACTTCAGTGTCAGTAATTTATCTCCACACACGTTCCATGCCCCTAAACACAGAAGCAGCCAGGCCCCATTCTGCCACCAGAGGGCGGAGCAGAGGCGTCACCCACAATATTAACACGCAAAAGCTTTTTTATTTTTCCTTCAATTTTCTCACAGTGATATACTGGATACATTTTTATTCTATTTTTTCCGAAAGAAAGCTCATGTTTACCATTATTCTCACAGTTGTGCCATCCAGTCCACTGGACACACTTGGCTTCTGGCTCTCGGCGCAGTCCGCAGCCCAGGGCTGCCAATGGTCCCTGCCCCTGCCTCAGCCCGCTTTTTCTCCCACCTCCCCGACCCCGCCGCCTCGGTCTTCTTTGATCACGAGCGCTCTGCTACCTGACTTCTCGCTGGGGGACTCCACCCGCTCTGCTCCAGGTGCACCTGCTGGCCTCCGAGTCATCGCTGTCTTCCACCGCCGTCAGTGTCTCAGCCCAGAGCATCTCATGTCACCTGGCTTCTTAAACCAGAAACCTGGAGTCGTCCTTAACTCCCCTCTCCCTGCACCGTGTCCACATCCTTCCCAGTCTTCACTCTCTCATCCCCAGTGAGTTTAGAGTTATGAAGACCCGCAAAGGAGGTGGCCCCATTATCTTCTCCTCTCTCACCTCCCCTTTCAAGGGCTCAGCCTCTTCCACAGAGGAAGCTGTGTTTCCCAAAACCAGCGTCTTCCTGGGACCACTGAGATTTCGAGCAAGTTTCACTTTGCTTTTAAAATTGTGCCATATCCAAAAATAGAGACATAGACATTTGGAATAGTATAGAAACCCAGGAAATGAAACTAACAACTTATAACCACCTAATCTTCGATAAACCAATCAAGAACATACCTTGGGGGAAAGACTTCCTATTCAATAAATGGTGCTGGGAAAACTGGATATCCACATGTAAAAGACTGAAACTGGTCTCAGACCCTCACCTTTCTCCACTCACAAAAATCGATTCACGTTGGATAAAGGACTTACATTTAAGGCATGACACAATAACAATACTGAAAGAAAGCATAGGAAAAACACTGGAAGATATCGGCCTAGGGAAAGACTTCATGAAGAAGACTGCCATGGCAATTGCAACAACAACAAAAATAACCAAATGGGACTTAATTAAACTCAGAAGCTTCTGTACAGCTAAGGAGACAACAACCAAAGCAAATAGACATCCTACCCAATGGGAAAGGATATTTGCATATTTTGAATCAGACAAATGCTTGATATCCAGGATCTATATTTGCCTTCACTTTTAAAGAATATTTTCTCTGGTATAGAATTCTAGATTGTTTCCTAGTATAGATTTCATATTATTTATCCTATTTTACATTTCATGAGCTTCTTAAATCTGTGGCTTATTGTCTTTTGTCACTTTGGTGAAACAGGTATTATTTATTCAAATTTCGTTTTTGTCCCATTCACTCTCTCCCTTTCTTCTGGAACAAAATTATATGTATCTTAGACTTATCCTTCATATTTGTTACCCTCTATATTTTTCCATCCTTTTTCTGTGCTTGCTGCAATCTGGTTATTTTCTCCTAATCAGTTTTGACTAGTAAACTCTCCATCTATGTTTATTCTTCTGTTATGCTAATCTAGTGAGTTCTTAATTTAGTTGTGTTTTTCAGAATTGTAATTTCATCTCCTCCAAGGTCTTAATTTGGTTGTGTTTTTTAGAATTGTAATTTCATCTCCACCAATGGAAAATCTTTTTGTAGATTTTCTAGTTCTCTGTGGAGGTTATCATTTGTCTTTTGTCTCCTTCAAGCACAGCAGTTAAATATAATTTATTTTACAGCATATGTCTGATTAATGTAGGGAGTTATGGATTTGTCTCTATTCTCTGTCTCCCTGTTTTGTTTTGTTTATGATGTCTCTGTTCATTCAGCTTTATAAACTTTTTTTTTTATGTGTTAGCCACCATTTTAAAAAAATATAGAAAAATGTTGAGGCCTGTGATGTTATCTTTCTTCAGAGAAGGTTTATATTGTTTGTGGTAGACTTCAAGGAATACCAGAAATTTGGACTTCCTAATACAACTTAAGAAATTGAGTAATTTAATGTTGGGGTGTGGTCCCTCTGTGGCCTTGTTTCTAGTCCATCTGTATTCCGTGAGGTTGTTTAGGGAACCAAACCAATTTGGAGAGCATCAGCTAAGCATACACATATCAGGCACAGATTCCAATCTTTGATGTTGATTTTCCATTTAGAAGCTTTATAAATTGATAGTTTTTAAGTGAGAGGCAGCTCTGAATACTGGGTATACTTTTTTCATGGAATTATTCACCCTCTAATGCCTTTATTTAAATCTTTTAATATTTTATCCAGGCCTTTAAATTATCCTCCAAATTTTCCACCAACCTTAGGAGAAAACTGAGACTTGACCAAAGACACAGTCCAAAAACTGTGGAGGTTGGAATTTAAACCCAATTTTCTTTAGTTTTAAAGTTCGTCTTCTTAACCTATATGTGATTCTTTCCTGCTAGTCTCTGTTTATGTTTCAAAGAACAATGCACAATGATTCTTAGATATCAGCAGAGAAATACAGATGACTGAGGCTATCAAAGCCAGTGTAGTCTTGCAGCAACATTTGAGATTCGTTAGAGCTGGGATTAGACTTCATTATTTTAGGTTTAGTGACCTAGAGTTGTCAACAGGACAGTGATTTAAATCCTCAGACACAGAGTCACAATAACAGACTATCAAAGGTAATGTGTAAATCAGAATGCCAGTGATTTCATCATTTATAATTTAAAAAATAAAGCTATTATGACCAGTAGAAGGTTCATGTTAGACGATTAGTAATTTGTATTACTGTTCTTAAGTGACTGGAAAAAAGATGAACTGTAATCAGAAGGTTCTTGGCAATCAGAATTATTAAATCAGAAAAAGAAGTATTTGGATGTTACATAGTTAGACTACCCCAGGCAAAAGTTGAAAGTCCTTCATGGACTAGGACTTCCTCTTTTCTGGATGAGTGATTTCTGCCACCTTATAAATTTTGAGACTTCCCTTTCCTTTGTGCTAGAATGGCTGACCCCCTTTTAATCCCTCAAGAAATACCCAGAATACTTTGATTGGAGACTTGGATATTCTGAAATCTTTCAATAAAATAATTAATGACATCCTCATTTTAATTCTAGTGTCTTACATTTATTGTGTGGATATGTATATATACTGTTTGTATATTTCTATATCATAATTCCAGTTAGATGTTATACATGTTATCATTGCCTTATATTCTGACAAAATCAAGTATTTAGAATTTTACACATTTTGTATACTGCTTATGTTGAGTGTAATTTAATATTTTGAAAAGTAATAATTTCAAAATTATGATTAAATCATGAACATAACTTTGTATGAGTTAAAGTGATCATTGTATATTTATTTTTACTTTCTATAATAATATACTACTTGTACTATAATCTCTAATCTAATTACTTCTTTAACCAGACAATTGGCCTTTCTATGTTTTGACTATAAAGAAAAACGTTTGGATTAGATGATAGTGAAGATTCCTTCCAGATCTGAAATTTCATGACTCCTTCATTTATGTAGATTAAAAAAAATTCTACTGGATGCATTTTTTACTTAAATGTAATACACATGTGTGCTGCCATCATTGGTCATGGGTGCATATACGAGGTCTGATAATTAAGTTCAAGAACTCATCCTAGAAAAAATGCTACACACTTCATTGCTGAATATCACTATGGTTACCTTAAAAGTGCTCAACCTAGTACACGTTGACAGCTATGCACTAATGCCAATGCCTAGTTCATCTTTCAAAGCAATTTTGGAATTCTTTTCCTGGAATGGCCATTAAAGCTGTTACCACTGATGCCTTGAATGTTACAAAGATGGCTTCCTTTCAATATATCCTTTATCCTTGGGTAAAAAAAAAGTCATTAAGGGCCGGATTAGGTGAGTATGGCAGGTGTTTCAATATAGTTATTTGTTCATTGGTTAAAAGCTCCTCACAGACAGTGCCATGTGAGTTGGTGCATTGTTGTGATGCAAGAGTCCATTTTTGCATATAACATGCTAATGCTAAGATTTTCAGTTATGACTTTTCTGTCTTTCTATTGATGTTTACTTGGTCTTCTTTGCTTTTCATAGTCAGCTGCTGTTTATTATGGTGCACAATTTGACAGAATTTTACAGTGTTTTCATTAGTTTTGCTCATGACCTACTGCCCTGACCTCTCTTCATCAGAGATGTTTTCTCTCCCTCAGAAAAATAGTTAATCCATTTTTCTTCATGGCATTATCTCCATAAATGGACTAACATGTCCCTGATTTCAGTGGATACTCTTGCCAAGTTTAAGAAGAAATTTATGAGCCTTTGTTTGATGCTCTAATTCAAGCTCCAACATTCTCATGACAATGGCACATACAAACTATGCAACAGTAATAATGAACGCCACTCAGCAAAATACCACCACATGTCAACATGAACACATCTGTGAGTCATGGATATACTAAGGTAATGAAACCTTACTGAGTTGTTTGTACGGTGTTGCCAACATTAGCACACAGTGACAAGTTCACAAACTTTACTGTCAGACTTCGTAGAAACATCATCTTATTTGATGATGTACTTGAGAGTTGAACTCAATTGTTTAGAGATGGAATATTAAATATGTCTACACCTGGTACTCATAGGTTAACAAAGCGTTTCCCAGTAAATAAGCTTGGGAAGAATGAATACAGAATACAAGTACAAAGAACAGAAATTTCTCTCAATTTTAACTTGTCCCTTAAAATGATAGGTCTACTCTTATAAATGTGAAGTTATTATTATGTGATCTCTGACACCACCAAAAAGCATTTATTGTGCACAAGTATAACATTTTTCTTTTGATTTTTGTAGATATAATTTATAGAATTTATGACATACAGTGTTTCTGTACATTTTAATACTTACAATTTTTTAAATAAAGAAAATATGGAAGGCTTTAAAGTAAAAAAAGGTATTTTTTCATTAACATTGTAATCTTTATTCCACCATTCTTGAGAATGGGATTAGTTTCAGATATTTTATACCATTCTTTCCACTTTTCAATCTTCACAAATTAAAGCTATTGAACAAAGGACATCTTCTTGTACTTTAATTTATAACCTTGTATTTTTTAAAAAATTTGCTTCATTAAAATACAATTGCCCTCCATTAACATATTTCTCTGCAATATTTTCATGTCTTATAATATACTTGGTGTTTTTACCCAAGAAGACCACAGAACATCCTTTCACTTGCATGTTCCTCTTTAATAAAGACTTTAAATAGTCTCTTATAAATGTGTGAAACTAATTTAACCTAATATTTAATATTTGAGTTTTTCTTAGAAATAATTATCCAAAAAATACCTAGTAACAGTTATATTCTAAAAAGTTGTACAAATAATCTCCTCTATAGTTCTGGCAAATTAAACATTGAAAATATGTTAAGCATTTTGAGGTGTGGACAAGTAATCATGAGTTTGTTCAGCATTTAATAGCTTTTTTAATTGCATCTGTGATTTTGACCTCTAACATAAAGCAAGCATGACTTATGGTCATGCTTATGCTAAGAGAGTAGCAGATGTATGTTACTGTAGATGTATGTTATTTTATTCATCAAATTCTGACAAAGTTTTAGTTAATTTACAAAGAACTTGAAGACAGAGGGATGCTTAAAATGTCCCTCTCATGTGTTTTCCATGAGTGGATGTAATAAATTTTCAAGTATTATGTTTTTATAATGGTAAAAAACTATATTTTTTTATTTCAAAGATCTAGAAAGGAAAATCAATTGCTTTTCTATTTTAATCCAATTTAATCTTTACAAAAAATCTTTTAGGTGGGTTGTATATTAAAAGGAGGTTCTAGGTGGTTAAGTAATTCACCCGTATGTCCGTGTCAGTCAGTTTGTATATATTTGGGCCAGGATTTGAGTCTGGCTTTTCTTATTAATTTTGTTTGTGTTTTGTTAAACTAATTTCAAATGTTTTCTAGAAGCAAGGGATGCATGAACCAAAAAGTGCATTAAAAAATTAACAAATCAAAAGAGAAAGATCTCTAAGTATTCTCCAAATGTATTTCCAAAAGGAATGTACTAGTTTGCATTCCCACCAACAGTGTAGAAGTGTTCCCCTTTCTCCACATCCACGCCAAAAGTATCTCAAGAATGGAAGAAAAAGTATCCAATGTACTCAGCCCTAATATGAAGCTAATTTATAGCTTTCATATGAAGGCTAAAACCCAATTATAGCATAGGAATACAGGGAAAAGGGAAAGGGAGGGGAGGGGAAGGGGGAGTATGGGTGGAGGGAGGGCAATTGGTGGGATCACACCTACAGTGCATCTTAGCAGGGTACTGGGGAAACTTATTAAATGTAGAGTATCAATGTCTTTGTTTTTATTTCTGATTAAAGTCTTGGCTATTCGAGGTTTTACCTGATTCCATATAAAATGAAATATTATTTTTTCAAGATCTTTAAAATATGACAATGGAACTTTGATAGGAATTGCATTAAAATTATATATTGCTTTCTGTACTATAGACATTTTAACAATGTTGATTCTTTCCAGCCATGAGCATGGTATGTTTTTCCATTTGTTAACATTTTCAGCTATTTCTTTTCTTAGAGTTTCATAGTTCTCTTTATAGAGATCTTTCACATCCTTTGTTAGTTAAACTCCCAAATATTTCATCTTCTTTGGCACTACTGTGAAAGGAATAGTCCTTGACTTTTTTTTGGCTTGGCTATTATTGGGATATATAAAGGCTACAGATTTATGGGTGTTGATTTTGTAGCCTGAGACATTGCTGTATTCGTTGATCACTTCTAAAAATTCTGTAGTAGAATCCCCGGTGTTTTCCAGATATACAATCATATCATCTGTGAAGAGCAAAAGTTTGATCTTTTCTGACCCTTTGTGGATACCTTTGATTGCCTTTTCTTCCCTGATTACAATGGCTAAAACTTCCGTTATGATGTTGAAGTGCAGAGGAGACAATGGGCAGTCTTGCCTGGTTCCTGATCTAAGAGGAAATGGTTTCAATTTAACTCCATTCAATATGATATTGTCTATGGGTTTGCTGTAAATGGCCTCTGTCAGTTTCTATACGAATTATTTTAAGTGTTCTGATCATGAAGGGATGCTGGATATTGTCAAAAGCTTTTTCTGCATCAATTGAGAGAATCATATGGTTTTTATTTTTTAATTTGTTTATGTGCTGGATTACATTTATAGATTTGCGTATATTGAACCAGCCTTGAGACCCTGGGATAAAGCCCACTTGGTCATGTATAATTTGTTTGATGTGTTGTTGGATCCTGTTTGTTAGTATCTTGTTAAATATTTTTGCATCAATATTCATTAGTGATATTGGTCTATAGTTTTCTTTTCTTGTTGGGTCTCCCCTGGTTTAGGGATCAAGGTGATGTTTGCTTCACAGAATGTGTTGGGTAGTATTTCTTCTTTTTCAATATTTTGGAAGAGGTTTAATAATATAAGTACTAGTTCTTCTTTAAAGGTTTTGTAGAATTCTGACGAAGACATCTGGTCCCAGGCTTTTCTTTTTAGGGAGAATTTTTATAGCTGATGCTATTTCAGATCTTGATATAGGACTGATCAACATTTCCACTTCATTCTGGCTAAGTCTTTGCAGGTGGTGTGCTTCCAAGTATTGGTTAATTTCCTTCAGATTTTCATATTTCTGAGAGTAATGTTTCTTGTAACATTCATTAAGGATTTTTTGAATTTCTGAGGGGGTCTGTTGTTGTTTTGTCTTTACCATTTCTGATTGATGAAATCAGAGATTTTACTCTTTTCTTCCTGGCTAGTTTAGCCAAAGATTTATCTATTTTATTGACCTTTTCAAAAAAACCAACTTTTTGATTTATTGATCTGTTGTATAATTTTGTTTTCAGTTTCATTTAATTCTGCTCTAATTTTGGTTATTTCTTTTCTTCTGCTCGGTTTGGGGTTGGAATGTTCTTCCTTCTCCAGTTGCTTAAGACGTCCCATTAAGTTGTTAACTTCCTCTCTTTCTGTTTTCTTGAGGCACACTTGCAGTGCTATAAATTTCCCTTTTAGGACTGCCTTTGCAGTATCCCAGAGTTCTAATAATTCATGTCTTCATTGTTGTTTTGTTCCAAAAATTTGGTAATTTCCTTCTTAATCTCATCTATGACCCAGCTATCCTTCAGCATAAGATTATTTAGCTTCCATGTTTTTGTACGAGTATGCAGATTCCTATTGTTATTGAGTTCAACTTTTATTCCATGATGGTTGGAGAGGGTGTGAGGAATAATTTCTATTCTTTTAAATTTGCTGAGGTTAGACTTGTGGCTAAGATGTGATCGATTTTGGAATATGTTCCATGGGATGATGAGATGAATGTGTATTGAATTTTATTAGGATGAAATGTTTTTTAGATGATTGTTAAATCCAGTTGTTGAATGGTTAAGCTTAAATCTAAAATTTCTTTACTTAGCTTCTTTTTGGAGGATCTGTTCAACACGGCTGAAGGAGTATTAAAATCTCCAACTACTATGCAGCTGGAGGAAATCAAGTTACTCATGTCTATTACAGTTTTTCTTATAAATTGAGGTGCATTCTGGTTGCATACATAAATATTAATAATTGAAATATCATCAGATTGAGTAGTACTTTTAACAAATATTAAAATTCCATCTTTATCCATCCTTACTTTGGTTGGTTTAAAGACTATTGTATCTGCGAATAAGATTGCAACACCTGCTTTTTTTCTGTTTTCTATTTGCCTGGAATATAGATGACCATCCCTTCACCTTGACACTAAATTGATCTTTTAAGGTAAGATGAGATTCTTGTATGCAGACGATATCTGGCCTGAGTTTTTGTATCCAGTCAGCCAGTCTATGCCTCTTTAGAGGAAAATCTAAACCATTCATATTAATTGAAAATAATGACAAATCTTTAGAAAGTCCAGTGGACATTTTTAATCCTTTCATTGCTGTGGAAGTTGAAATTTGATTAAAAGTTCCTGGGTGAGTTTACTTTTGTGGTTGAGGATTATGCTGGTCATTATTGAGGATAGGTCTGAGAATATCCTGGAGAGCTGGTTTTGATATAGCAAATTTCTTTAGCATGTAGATGTCATTAAAGAATTTAATTTCTCCAACATAAATGAAACTCAGTTTAGCTG
>CAUYON010049091.1:0-13326 GCA_963573935.1 Arctocebus calabarensis
CGTCCTTCATTACTGTGGGCAAGCCCTCTTTAACACAGGACAAAACCTCCATAACACAGGGCAACCCCTCCAGAACACAGGGTGACCCCTCCATAACACAGGGCAACCCCTCCAGAACACAGGGTGACCCCTCCATAACACAGGGCAACCCCTCCAGAACACAGGGTGACCCCTCCAGAACACAGGGTGACCCCTCCAGAATGTAGGGTGACCCCCTACAGAACATAGGGTGACCCCTCCATAACACAGGGTGACCCCTCCAGAACACAGGGTGACCCCTCTATAACACAGGGCGACCCCTCCATAACAGAGTGACCCCTACATAACACAGGAAACCCCCTACATAACACAGGGTGACCCCTCCATAACACAGGGCAACCCCCTACAGAACACAGGGTGACTGGTACAAATGTCTGAGTATTCCACACACTTTAATACAGACCCTGTACATATTAACGTGGCTCCTCTTCTTGGTTAAATACAATTGGATCCCGTGAAGGCTTACATCCCAAGTCTCACTTGCTGCTTCCTGTCCTTTGGTGACTCAGCTGTAGGTGGGTAATGTCCCACCTACAGCTTAGAACAACTTAATATGCAAAATTCCAAACTTATAGAACAGATAATTGAGGGAGTAGAGAGTGATTCCGCCCATCACAATTGAATTGTTGCTCTTACATCAGGATTCCTTTTCTTTTTATTATTAAATCATAGCTATGTACTTTAATGCAATCATGGGGTATAATGTGCTGGCTTTATATACAATTTGAAATATTTTCATCCAACTGGTTAACATAACCTTCATGGCATTTTCTTAGTTATTGTGTTCAGACATTTATATTCTACACTATCAAATTTTACGTGTACCCTTGTAAGATGCACCTTAGTTATGTTCCCATTAATTACTCTCACTCCACCATCCTCCCCTCTCCTCCCCTCCCTCTCCCCTTTCCCCCTTTTCTTGGGCTATAACTGGGTTATAGCTTTCATATGAAAGCCATAAATTGGTTTCATAGTAGGGCTGAGTATCTTGGATACTTTTTCTTCCATTCTTGAGATACTTTGCTAAAAAGAATATATTCCAGCTCCATCCATGTAAACAATTCCTATAATTCCTCTACCAGATATATATCCAGGAGACCAAAAATCACATTATAAAAAAGATATTTGTACCAGAATGTTTATTGCAGCCTAATTCATAATTGCTAAGTCATGGAAAAACCCAAGTGCCCATCGACCCATGAATGGATTAATACATTGTGGTATATGTACAACATGGAATATTATGCAGCCTTAAAGAAAGATGGAGACTTTACCTCGGACATCAGGAGTCTTTGAAATAGCCAGCTCCCTTCTTGCCTCTAGACTAAAAGTCATCGCCAAAATTACTTTCCATGTGAATTATCAGGACTGCACCCCTGCACAGAGTAAGCTCTGCCTGTATTAATTATTCTCTCACTGGCCTCCACTTGGCTTAGGGGGGAGCGAAGGGTGGTGTGCTACTTGCAAGAGGGTGTGGATATGAATCAAAGCAGCAAGCTCATGTCCAGAGAACATTTATAAAGTAGAAACAATTACACATGAACACCTCATCTCACAGTCTGTGGGACTGAATCTATGTCCCTCCCCAAAGGGGGAGAATGGAGTTTAGCCTTCAGTTGGCACATGGTGCGGGGGCCAAGGACAACATGGGGTGAGCTCCCTGCATCTCCCAGGGGAGCTCCCCAAGGCAGCCCAACCTCTGCACCCCCACCCAGTCTGCCTCTTTTTCTCCAGCTCCCTTCCAACTTTGCCGTGATTAGTTTCCTACACTTGATTGACACAGCCTCTAAAGAGCAGGCGTCTCTGCTCCCTCAGTGTGTGTTCAAGCATGGCCATGCAGGAGGCACAAAATCCACTAAGGGGCGGAATCGCAGGGCCTGTCCTCCGTCTCTCAGCCCGATTCTCATCTGCGCTGCCCCCGTTCCATTCCACTGGGGCTGTTGTGAGTCAGCAGGTTATGTGATATCCTATAGAAGGCTCCTATTTAAAACTCTGATAGGTGACAGCCCATATGACAAACAGGCTTCAGTCTGTCAAGCGCACATCTCCAAAGCATCTGCATTTTCCGGGCTGCTGTGTTCTTGCTTGTGGTCCGTCAGGCCTGCGCTGGGCTATTCAGGCCCTTCCTAGGGATGGGAGCTGCTGTGTCTCAGCAAGGGGCTGTCAAGTGGTCCCACGTTCCCTGCCTAATTCATACAGGGGCATCCATATTTATACTGATCCAGGCCCATGCCAGGCAGCAGCTTGGCAGAGACGATCCAAAGCAAGTTTGCACTCACCACAGATTTCTACTCACTCACTAAAGGCCTTCAGCCTGGTCTCTGAAGGGTTTGCTGCCCTGCTGCAAATAGAAATCACATGAGGACTGTGTGTGGGTAAGCAATGCGTGTACGTGTGTAAGCGATGTGCATGTGTGTGCATATGTAGTCTCTCTTCACGTTAACTATCTACAAGCCCTGTCCATTGTCTTATTGGCCAATTTTCTACTACAATTCTCCCATAAACTATGTGCTCATAGCTCCTGTTGTGAACACGTCACCTCAGACTTGTCGTCAGCCACAAGCCCAGCAACCTTGACCAGGATGGTGATCAGAGAGGAGAGAGGGCAGCGAGCTTCTTGTCACCCAGGACTGTTGGGGGCCTTGCTTCCCGGCCCATTCCCATTCTCTGCCTTTGCTAGTTAGCTTGGAGATGAGACTTGCCTCTTCTGGTTCCTGTCATTTCCCTCAAGTATCTTTTGCTGATATACATGATTTGATTCTAGAATGTTCTGTGGTAGCCAGAAGCAATCCCTGCATCCTCTAGGCCCCATGCTTTAATCCCATCTGCCTTATCTCACCCCTCAGTGACTGCCTGGGGGCACGGGACCCCCAATTCCTTTTTTATTAAATCATAGCTGCGAACATTAGTGCTATCAAGGAGTACAATGTTCTGGTTTCATATACAGTCTGAACTATTTTCATCAAAGCGTCTAACATAGTCTTCATGGCATTTTCTTAGTTATTGTATGAAGACATTTGCATTCTGCATTTAGTCAACACCACACTATGATGCTGGATTCTGTGAAGCCGCCCTTGGCTCATCTCTCTCTGCCTCACTCACAGGCTTCTTCACAGCTGGGCCGCTCCACTGCCCACTGAGAGTCTGCAGTGGGAAGGCGGGCAGAAGTCCCCTCTGTGGCCCTCTCGTTAAGCGAATCTTCTTGGATAATGACCCGCCCCTAACGCTGAGCTAGTCTGCAGGTGAAGCGAGCTGTTCCCGGGGGTCTGTGACTTTGACGTCGTCAGCTTGCTACCCACTTCCAGTCATCTCTGGAAACAACGGCAGCCAGAGTGGATCCCCTCTGGGGCTGTGTGCGGTTTTTCACACCCCGTCATGCATTCTCCATCGGTGGCTGTCGTGGGACACCTTTTATGCCCTGATCCTTTCCCTCTCTCTCAAACCCCAGGACCTGCACCTCAAAGCTTTCCTTTTCAAGACTGTTGTTTCTGGTGTACGTTAAATTATACATTTAATCACACGAGGAACTTCTTTCGTTAGCGTTTGTCTACCCCCAGCAAGAACAGTGCTTATCAGAAACTGTTGCTTAAATCTTGGCAGGAAAGGTCATAGGTACACGGAAACTCAGTCTTCAGGGGCAGGGGGAAGAATAAAGAATTGCTATCCAAATATTTTATCATCTACATTCTTATAAGAAATCGGCACTCATTTTTTTTCAGCATAAAATACCCTTGGTATACCTATGTGTGTTTAATTATTTACCACCATTACTCACCAGCGGTTGTAATAATAATAGTAAGGCATTTCTTTAGCTCATTTATGGTAAAGGGTCGTCTGCATTTATTTCAACAGTATGGGCTTAACGATGTGTGTGTATTGTCAGGAGTGAATGCTGTCCACAGCGTCTGTGCAGGAGTAAACAGTTCCCCAGGGCAAGGACAGTGCCCTGTGCACCCTGTGTGTGCACACTGTGTGTGCCGGCATGATGTGTAGCACACAGTAGGTGCTCAGGTTATGCTGGTGCAGAGGGTGAATGACTCACGCCTTCTGTTGACTGGGAAGGTGTCCCAAACAGACAGGATGAAAACGTCCCGATTTAGGTTTTGTCTAACCCAATGCTCTCTCTAAAAAAGAGACACGACTCTATGACAAATCAGTTTTGGAATCCTTATTGGAGCTGCTGATGGGAAATGTAAAGTGGCTTGTCAAAATGAGCCAGGTCTACAGTTTAAAAACCTCCAAGCATGCTGACTCTAATTTAACCTTCATTTCCAACCTGATGTGCCCACTTTATCATCTATTGCTTCTGAAATTCAGAAAATTATTTATTCACTGTGCGTTCTTGTTCAGCTCACGGCCTGCTTTAGTTTCTTCATAACCTTGTCTTCTGGTTTAAAAAAAAAAAAATATATATATATATATCCATGCTGAGAAAATAGAACCAACTTATGCTTCTCAAGAAGCAGGTAAGAACAAAAACCAGTGGTTCTCAAAAGAGAAATTCAAGACCAAGCTTGCCTGTGTTTCTTATTGCATTCGTTTACGAACAAGAGGAAAAGCCACCACTAATACAAACTCTGTTTTCACAAACCACGCCTGATGCTCAGCTAAACGTCCATCAAGTAGAGTATTTAAATATATTTAAATATTAGCTCTTCATAGTGTTGCCTCCTAGAGAATAAATACAGCCAGACCTTGCTCACTCATTCTCCTTGGGCCAAGATTAGGGTGCGTGTGGGTGAAGAGGGAAAAGTTTTGAAGACATAGGAAAGGATTCAGGAAAAGGGTGGGTAGGAGCATCTCCCAGAGCTTAGAGGCAGCTGGAACAAATTGATCAAAAACAGTAGTCCCGAGGTATGCTCCCGCTGAAAGCACATTCACGGAATCTTCCAGACTGCTCTCTGAACAGCCCCCTCAAGCACAAGCAGCTGGAGGAAGCCAGCTCCTTACACACTCAGACCCCTAACCTTGCCCATGCCGTTTTAAAGAAGGCCAAGAGCAGCCAGTTCATCCCCCATGTTTTTCTTTGCCTTATCCTTTCAACGTGGCTCCAACACTAACAACTCTTCTCATGCTCTTCCATTTGTATCCAGATCTGCAGGTAACATGTCTTATAATTTGTGAAATATTTCTCAAAATCAGCTCAATTTGTATTATTTAGGTATATGCATTTTAAAATATATTCATGTCCATAATAATAATAGATAACCATATCTTGGGATTTCTGTGTGCGTTATAAATGGTAAAGCACTTCGTAAGTTCTTTAGGCTGATCCCTTGAATCAGACATTCTGAGTTTGAAACCTGACTCTGCTATTTCCTGCCTCTGGGTCTCCATTTTCTCTTCCACAAAGTAGGAATAACAGGACCTGCCTTCAAGCTAAAACACTGCCCACAAGGTAATATGTGCATCGTATATTAATTAATTATAGTATTATTTATCCCTCTTCAATGATTATTCATCATACCTTATTGAACCCAAACATGTTTCAGGGGTGTCTCATTAGGCATTGTCAACTTCACAGGAAATTCAAGTTAAAAAGATGCCTACCTCATATTCGACCTTTAGTTCTCATCTTGAACACCACGTTCTCAGAACAGAGCATTCCTGACCATCCAATGTCTACTGTGCTTCCCACTCCCCTAATTCTTATCACAGCACATTTGTTAATTTCATTCACCAAATGAAATGTCCAGCCTATACAACAGTCTATACCGGTTTTATTCATTCTCCATTTGTTAAATATTTTTATATCATTCTCATCTAAATGAATACCTACATACATACACACACACACACACATACACACATGTTTTGTCTTGGTCTCCTGTAGCCTGCAAAGTGAGGCACCTTTCCCACCTCACTGCTGCCTCCCCAGTGCCTCAAACACTGATGGTAGGTGCTTTTGATAGCAGCCAGTAGGTAGTAATTGAATGAATGAATGAAAGAATGCTGCTATTTTGCAGACAAGGAAACTAGAGCCCAATAGATAAAGTGCCTTCCCCAAGGTCACTTAAGCACTCAGGAAAAGGGCGGTGAAAAGATCAGTACACCACTCCTGCAATACACCAGGACAGGTGGGTATGCTTGCAGTGCCCTGGGAGTCAATGGGGTCAAGATTATTTTCATAATTATGCCAAGAAGGCTATTTGGTTTTTTGAATGCTATTGATGTTGGCTCTGACAATACCAAATAGTGCTGGCCCCTTAGCATGAATGCAGCTAACGGCCCCCAGCGGTACGAGCAACCACTGTGTTCCTCGTTGTCACACATCCAAAGTAGGAGAAAGAAAATCCTTGTTGTCACACATCCATGTAGGAGAAAGAAAAGCCAGTTCACTTATGAATGCCTTTTGATGAGACAGTAAAATATATTAATTTTTTTAAATCTCAGCCATTAAGACGCATCTTTTTCATGTTTTGTATGACAGACCAGTGAAGCTCTGATGCTGCAAAAGGAAGCATGATGGTTATTTTAGGGAACAGCACCGGGGCAACTGAATCGTGAGCTGAACTTGCCCCTTCTTTTCTTGGAGCATGATTTTTGCTTCAAAGAACAAATTTCAGACAAACTATTCAGACTCGGGAATTTGGCAGACCTCTTCTCAAAAATGAGCAAAGTGAGCCTGTCACTTAGAGGAAAGCCACGGAGAGTATTGGTTGGCGATGATGAAAGTTGAGCTTCTGAGCAAAAATCAGAAGTTAAAAAAAAGTATGTCTACTACTGTGAGCTTGACAGCTTCCCAATACTCAAAGACTCCTGATGTCATTATATTAATAAATGTGAATTTTCAGATATTGTATAATGAAATGTGTCAGTTTTTGGAAGATCTGAATAAATCACCAAACCAGTATTTTCCTTGTCTAATGCCTGATAGTACAAAATTATGCAGGAGGAATGATCCATAGAGAATATAAGATAGCCCAACAACTTTTATATAATAGAACATGAGAAGTTTGTTGATATTGTATCAGATTCCATGTTGAATTAACCCTTAAGAAACTACTACCACCTGTCAAGTTTTGGGGTAGTATCAAAGGAGATAATACCTGGAAAGCCTATTAGAATACTTCTCCCATTCTGTACTGTCTATCTATGTGAGGCCAAATTTGCACCATCTACTTCACCCAAAACAACTTGTTCCAGCAGATGAATGAAAAAACACTTGAATACCCAAAACATCTTGTTCCAGCAGATGAAGAAAAAAACACTTGAATTCTATTAAATCAGACATTAATGAAATTTATAACATGTAAAATAATAACACCTTTCTTGTGCAATTTTTTTGACCTGGAAAATATCATTCACGAACACATCTTTGTTAACATATAAAGGGTTTGCTACTGTTATTTTTACATTAATATTTTTACTTTTTCAGTTTTTATTTCTAATATGGTAAATATTGATAGCAATAACCCACCTAGAGTATTAATAATACCTCTTTGGGAATCGCCATTATTATGCAGTAAGCGCAGGGCTCCTGAGAATGCAAAGTTTTAGAAGAGTTGGATTAGAGTGTACAGGGCTGAGAGTGGAATGAGGTGTTGTCCGTGCTTATAGAAGTACAGAGATCTCCTGATGGTGAGTTTCAAGGGCATGAAGCTCATGTAATCTTTTACACAGCTCTGAAAGACCAAATTAGTACCATTTTAGGAGTAAGCTATCTATGAAATTTAAAAATTAATGAATAATGCACAACTATACTGATCGGGATATTGGTTAAAAAAACACTTTAGGGCTAAAAATAACAAAGATTTATTTTTCCCTCTTACTAAATATCCATTTCAGGCTGTCTAGGCCTCTGTTCCATACCTTTTTACCCCAGAATCCAGGCTGAGGGCACGTTTGACATATCAAGTGCTGTTGGTTGCTATGGCAAGAAGAAGGGAATGTGGTGACTTGTGCATTTTAACAGAACTGGCTCCATGTTAGGGGACACCTCCCACAGAGAACTATATGGTTCTTCCTCTTACATTTCTTTGGCCAAAGCAAATCTCTTGGCTTCAAGGAGGCCAAGGACTTGTCACCGCCCCCCCCACCACCACCACAATATCACAATTTGTGCTTTGTCACTCTGCTCTCCCACAACAATAGACACAGAAGCTATTTGTGACCAGGTGTGGGGTTTTTCCCCTTAAGCCAAGCAACAGATACCTACCATTACTGTTGTTGCCTGCTCTTTTGTGTTGTTGTGAGAAGATTTGCGCTTGAATTAGAGTAAAGATCAAACATCTGTAAATTCCTTCTTAAATTTGGCAAGAGAGGAAGTGAAATCCACATTAGTCCAAATGTATGGGGATAATGCCGTGGAGACAAAGGCAGTGTACAAATGGATGGAATGATTCTCCGAGGGGAGAGAAGGCATCACTGATGAAGAGGGGTCAGGGTGACCAGTAACAAGCTGAACTGATGAAAACATTGCAACAATTCATGAAATTGTGTGTCAAATTGTCAGTGGACTGTGAGAAGCACATCAGACCAAGTAAACATGGAAAAGAAACAGTTCAAACCTAAGAAATACATATATATGTAAAAATAAAAATTAAATAAATAAATATTTAAAAAAAGAAAGAAAGAAACAGTTTGGAAAATCTTAACTGAAAATCTTGACTGACAACTCACAACAATGCACCAGCTCACACTCTCCTACTCACATGATCTGGCCCCAATTACTTTTATATTTCCCTGAAAATAAAGGAAATATTGAAAGGAAGACATTTTGATGACATGCACACATCAAGAGTAAAGCAATGACACCTCGGATGGCCATTACAGAAAAAAGAGTTCCAAAATTACTTTGAAGGGTGGACTAGGCTCTAGGGTCTTTTCAAAGCTTCCCAAGGGGATTACTTCAAAGGTGACTGTAGTGATATTAAGCAATGAGACACTGTAGCACTTTTTAAAGATGAGTTTGCAAACTTAATTGTCAGACCTCCTAAACTTTTCAATTCATTATTTTGTATGTACTATTTTGTGTTCTTTGCATTTGGCCTTATTTTACATGTTTCCAACATTCTCGTATTTGTAATTTTATTGTCAATGTTACATTTTAATCTATTAATAAATTAATATAACTTAAATATTGAGTATTTGGGTGGTAAGTAGGTAGTGGTTCACTATCATAGATGGCATAGTAATGCACATCAATACAAGAAAATATTTTCAAAAATTACTTTTTGGGGGGGTTACTGAGTCAAACAGTACGGTAGATTTGGGGGATAACACATGATCACCATTCTATGAGCTTTTGGGGACAAGGATCTGACAATATTCATTTCTGTATCCCCAGAGCCTAACAAAATATCTGGAATTCAGCAGGCACTCCATATTTTCCTATTAAATGAATGCCTCTTACCAGACTTCTTCCCAAAATTATTATATCAGTTTACAATGCCACCAGCACAGAATTATATTGTTCTGACAGATTATAATAGTTTGAGTTGTAGTTTCTTTTTCACTTATTTAATGATTACCAGGGCTGAACATATTTCTAAGATTTTTCTATTATTATTTGTAGTTTTTCTCACTTAGTAAAGTAAATTTGACGATTGCTCATAGGAATTGTTCCCATGTATTTTGGTTTACAAAGATTTGGGGCTATCAGCTGTGGGCTCATTGAGAAAAGAGAATAAACTAGGACTAGGCAGAGGCGGAGGAAGTTTACTGAACACATTTTCCAAAACTATCTCCAATCCTTACATTATTATGGGAAGGTAGATACAATTAAAGCTCCACTTTGGGGTGAAGAGTTGGCTGAAGACCTCTAGTTGGAAGAGCAAGCCAGGTTTTGAACCTGTGTTTGTCTGAAGTCAGAGCATGAGTTCTTCCTTACAACTTCCTGCTGCCTTGCTGGCAGTTAGGAGAGGGTGTTGTCAGTACCCAAAGTCCAGTGTGGGGAGGGGACAGCTCCCCAGGCTGGTGGGGCTGCCATGGACACACCGCTCAGAGGGTGAGGTGTCTGCAAATGGAGACGCTTATGGTGGTGCTATGGTCACACCAAATGGGACATCTGCCCTGGACAGGAGCCTGCCAGCACCTGAGTTTTGTATCACAGGGTGGAGTCCTCAAAGGCAGGTGTGCAGGACAGGAGCAGGTTATCAGGGCCCTTCAGATTGTCATGCGTCATTTCAGAGCTGTCCCCCTTCACGGGGACACCAAAGGACAAACCAGAAAGCAGAATGTCCACCAGTCAAGAGCTTGGCAAGAAGGCTCTGAGCAGGGCGGGAAGGAGAGAGGCTGCAGCCTGATGCTCTTTACGCTCCCAGGGTCTTAGACTAAGGACAAGTTCTAGAGAGTCCCTTCCACGGGTAAGGCAGGTTTCCAACAGGCTTCCTTAGGCCTCACTAGGCAGCCTGTACCCACATGTGGCCATTTAGATTTAAGATAATCCAATAGAGGACAAAGTTAAAACATCATCACCTCCTCAGCCCCTCTAGCGACAATTCCAGGGCTGAGCCACCGCTGGGATGACAGACCCCACAGGTGAGGAGCATGACCGTCATCGCAGAGGCTTCGATGGGACCATTCTGCTTCTCCAGGGTGACCGGCACCTGCTTTCACTTTGCGCCCTAGACCCACAGCCCTGGAAGCCTTGGTGACAAGTCCCCGAGGTATGTGAGCACATGTGGGATTGGCAGCCCTTGTCCCTTCTCAGTGGCCGCCTGGATCTGCCCTATCGGGGGGGGGGGGGGTCAGCCCTACCTGGGCTGGTGCGAGTGTCAGGGTGGGGGTGTCAGGGGAAAGGGACACTAACCTTTAACTTGTCATCTTCACTGCAAATGTTTTCCCCAGCCTATCGCTCTCCCTTTTTAGTTTTGTTCATTTTTTTATGAACATATTTTTGGATTCCATTAATATTTAAAAGATTGTGATGGCGGGAGCCTGCCTTGGCTTTCGCTGGGGAGCCGGAACCTCTGCAGCACCCCTTCCTGGAGTGCGAGCGTTCAGCAGCTTTGAGACCTGCAGTTTCAGCAGCGTCCCGGAGAAACCAAGTGGAAAGACGCAGCACCCACCTTCCGCAGAGCAACTCTGCACGGGAGGACACAGCATCACATGGCCTGGCAGGGAGAGGGCCCATCTTGCACGGCTTCATAAATACTTAACAACAAGCTCTTTGTAAAGAAGAGTGTTATAGGGGGTGGTACTGCCAGCTGCTTCCATTGTGTCCGTGTATCAGGAGCTGCTAAGGCTGCGTGGACATCACCTTCATGCCACAGCCCTGGGCAAATCAGCTCCTTATCTTTTGGTGGGGGGGAGTGGGGTAAAAATTCAGAGGAATTTGCAAATATTCCTGATCCTCCCAGGAAACAAGCTGGATCTTCTCCTAATGGAGAATGACGTTCCAACAAATAAGTGAGAACAAGCTGTGATCAGAAAGGAAAAAAAAATACACACACAGGTACCCCTCTCCCCCCAGAATGTCCACACCGGGAAGCTGCGGCCCAGCCAGGTTTTAGAGAGGCCCCTTTTATTTTCTGGTGCTACCAGATGAAACTCTTATCACCATGGAAGCCAGTCCCAGGTCACTTATTTCAACACGTCAAGCTTTAATGATACTGATTCAGTTTTCTTTACTCTGCGGATTGGATACACCACATTGCAATTCAAATCACCCCAAGCACCACGGTAAGCATGAGGTGATCACATTTCTTCCTAAGTGTAAATGGCTCTCCACAGGGGACTCGTTCTGGGAGCCAGGGGCTGGGACAGCATTGCCCTGGCAACTTCTTTTTCCCCAGATGATCATCACTGGAGGTAAATGCTTGGAAGATTAAAGTCGCCAATCCATGAAGCACAAACTCCTGTTAGGTTAGGAAAATATTCTCCATTGGCCATCTTTCATTAGACCAATAAATTCTTTCATTTTGCAAAGGACTGTAAAATAAAAAGTTGGGCATGGGTGTGCATGTGTATACATATCATGGTTTTTATATTACCCCCTCCCTCAGAAGTTTCCTTTCTTTTATGTCATGATACCCCTTGTGAAGAGGTCTGAAAAGCTAAAATGACTAGCTCAAGGGAATCTACAGAAGCCAGCAAAAAACGCTTTCTCCCAGTGCAGCAGGAGGGAAATTGACCTCTGAGTCCTCACGCGGATTTTGTTCCCATAAGAGTAGACTTTTCCGCATGATGCAATGGTATATTTCAAAACTATTAAGATTGCTAAGTCGTGGAAGAAGCCCAAAAGCCCATCAACCTACTATAATTTCTTAAACATTTCTTCTTTTTCGATTCCATGAACAACTAAAATTTAAAAAAAGAAAAATAGGACTTAAAATGAATCTGGGGTTAAATTAAAAAAACACTGTGCTTAACAACCTATTTCCATGCTTCTTTTTTTAGCTGAACAATATAAAAGAGAGAAAACTCACAAGCTGGGAAATACAGATGAGTTCCTTTTGTGATACAACATAGGAGTCCTGTGCTCGGAATGACCATCCCAACTCTTTATTCCTCCAGATCTGAATCGATTCTGTTCTCCAGTGGCTACCACCGTTCCCCATTCCTTAATTTTGAGATATGGAAAGATCAAGGTAGAAAAAAATAAAAGATAGAAAAAGAAAATAAGGGAGAGGGAAATCGAAAAAAAAAAAGGAAGTATGCTTAAAGAGTGATCACCGTGTCCTTAGACGTGGAAGAACAAATGTCAAACACAACTCTGCCCTTCCAGTGCCCTGATTCTCCCCTCTCCACGCCATCTGCCCTGTGAGTGACGGCACCGACTCTTCTCACGGTGCAGCACAAGCTCCCCCTGCCCTGTGCATCCCCCAAACTCGCCCCATCCGTGAATAACGAGGACCAGCTAGAGAAGCCTGTGTCTACAACATTCACATGCTTCACTTGTTTTTAGTACTGGGCATGAGATCCAAAGAGATGACAATCCCTGCATGACAAAAAGCACACATATTTATCCCTAATAACTTTCAGATTGACTCTAGGATATAGTTATCCTGGAAAGTTAAATATATTTATCTTTGGCCTTTTGTGTATGTGTCTGTGGGGTGTTACTAAATCTCTCCGGGATGTAGTAAGATGAGTTTATACCTGACACCTTGGTTGGTTGGTTGAGTGTATTTTTTAATTTTCATTTAGGTACCAACATTGAATCCTATTAAAAAGGAAAAAAGTCTCTGGTTTTGGGATTTTGTGATGTGGGCTAATCTTACTGGAGTTAGGTGATATCTCAAAGTAGTTTTGATTTGCATTTCTCTGATGATTAAGGATGGTGAGCATTTTTTCATGTGTCTGTAGGCTGTGCACCTGTCTTCTTTAGAGAAGTCTCTCTTC
>CAUYON010049093.1:0-14237 GCA_963573935.1 Arctocebus calabarensis
CAAAAAAAAAAAAAAAAAAAAAAAGCTGAAGTGTGACCTGAAACAAACCCGATGTTTATTAAGTATCATACCATGAAATACACTATAGATAACTAATTCACTTTAACATACATCATATCAACCGTATCATAGTAACATAAAAGACCATAATGCTAAGTAGCATGACAGGGTGACGGTTGTTAAAACCAGAGTGGAATAGCGATGTTCTAACACAAAGAAATGATATATGTTTGAGGTGATGGATACCCCTAATTAACCTAATTGGATCATTACACATTGTATGCTTGTATCAAATTATCACGTGTATCCCATAAATATACAAAACTACTATGTATCGATAATAATTAACATTTTTTTTAAAAAATTAAAAGAATGGGTTGGCCAAAAAAAAGATTAAAAAAAGAAAAACATCGGCTTGGCGCCTGTGGCTCAACAGGCTAAGGCGCCAGCCACGTACACCTGAGCTGGCGGGTTCAAATCCAGCCTGGGCCCGCCAAACAACAATGGTGGCTGCAACCAAAAAATGGCCGGGCGTTGTGGCGGGCGCCTGTAGTCCCAGCTACTTGGGAGGCGGAGGCAAGAGACTCGCTTCAGCCCAGGAATTAGAGGTTGCTGTGAGCTGTAATGCCATGGCACTCTATCCAGGGTGACAGCTTGAGGCTCTGTCTCAAAAAAAAAAAAAAAAGAAGGAGAACATCATTAGTCCGCATTAAATTGTGACGCTCCACAAAATCCAGGGAAGTAACCTATGTTCAACACTAGCACACAAGGAAACAAAAGCCTCCTCCTTTCCTCAAACATAATGACACATTCTTTTACTTTACCACCTTCTCTGTCATGACAAAAGAAATGACATACTGCCTTTCGAATCCCTCAGCATCAATTCCAAGAAAGGCTCATGAATCGATAATTTTCCACTGTACAGTCATTATTCAAGAAGGAACCAAGAAGTGCCTCCTTCTCATCTTCAAAGTATAGAAAAGGATAAAATGAAACTGCTGTAGTAAGTCATAAAGATTTATACATTTGAAAATATCTGGGAGAGGAGATCACAAATAGATGAGGGAAGCAGATCCTGGGAGAACTACAAAGAAAAGTCAATCTCAACTAGGGCCAACACGTGTGTCCTCTTTCTTTCATTAAGACAAGAACGCTCTAGTTATATGTATTTTTAAAGTGCCCTCGATTCACATAGATCTTTATACTTTTAAAAATTACTATTTTGGCTCGGCGCCTGTGGCTCAACGGGCTAAGGAGCCAGCCATGTACACCTGAGTTGGCGGGTTCAAATCCAGCCCGGGCCTGCCAAACAACAATGATGGCTGCAACCAAAAAAAAAAAAAAAAGGCCAGGCGTTGTGGCAGGTGCCTGTAGTCCCAGCTACTTGGGAGGCAGAGGCAGGAGACTCGCTTGAGCCCAGGAATTGGAGGTTGCTGTGAGCTGATGCCATAGCACTCTATCTAGGGTGACAGCTTGAGGCTCTGTCTCAAAAAAAAAAAAATTACTATTTTATTTGTCAGAAAAAAAATATTTCTAATTTTCTTTAGAGACAGAGTCTCACTGTGTTGTCCAGGCTGGAGTGCAGTGGCTATTCATAGGCACTATAGCGTCAAACTCCCAGGCTCGAGCAATCCTCCAGAAAAGCTGGGATTATAGAAGTGTGTAATCACACCCTGAAAATATTTTCTCATTTGATCTTCACAACAATTTGATTTGATAAAGCACGCGGACATTATTAATCCGACTTTACATTTTTGAAAATTAAGATTTAGGCAAATTGAGAGTGTTGAACATCTCTAGCTTCCTAATCAGCTCAGCACTCCATCCAGCCTACCACACCACTCTGAGCTGTGACAACACCTCCTGTCTGTTGCTCAATTGACTTCCTATTCAGATAATCTCGAGGCTCACTACTTCCCACCCTGCCTTTGTTTATGCCTCCTCAGTAATTCAAATCAACAAATATTTGCTAAGTCCCAACTGTATGCAGGGCCCTGCTAATTATTATAGGAGATACAGAAATGAATAAGACATAGTCCCTGTAATCCAAAAATGAATGTGCAGAATGAGCCAAAAATTAGAGAGTATTCAGTTCATGATAGAAGAAAAAGTAAAGTGGTAGCACAGAGGAGGTGGAGCTTAATTCCTCTTGTTGGGCATGAGGGTGAGGAAGGAAACAGAAAACTTTTCACAGCAGAAGTGGCATTTAAACTGACTCATAAAAGATAAGGTTCAAACGTGAACAGCAGGGGAAAGTATAAAGCAAAAAGAGAAAAAAAAATGTAGGGCAAGCCACCCAGGGAGTGCTTAGCCTGGCATGACCAGTGCACAGAATATGCATACGTACAAAGAAGTGCATGGTGATGAGGCTAGAAAGTAGGGTGAGGCCAAATCAATGTGGCCCTTAAATGCCATGGCAAGAACTTTAGAGCTCCCTGAATAAGACAATAAATTAAACGCCCAAAGATTTGTCTTCTTAGGAAGACAGACTGGAGCAGGACAACAAATCAGGAGGTAAGAAGGCAAGATTGTAGGCCAGAGAGAGCCAGAGAGAGGACAGTGAAAATAGAAAGAGATTCAAGAGGAACTTTGGAGCCAGACTCAAAAGAACTGAATAAACGTTAAAATATTGGTACTGAGTTAGAGTGGGGCACTGAAGAGGTCTCTGAAGTTTCTAGTATGCATTTTTTTTTTTTTGGTAGAGACAGAGTCTCATTTTATCACTCTGGGTAGAGTGCCGTGGCGTCACACAGCTCACAGCAACCTCCAACTCCTGGGCTTAGGTGGTTCTTGCCTTAGCCTCCCGACTGGCTGGGACTACAGGTGCCCAGCACAACACCCAACTATTTCTTGTTGCAGTTCTGCAGAGGCTGGGTTTGAACCTGCCACCCTCGTTATATGGGGCCAGCACCCTATTCACTGAGCCACAGGTGCTGCCCTGTATTATTATTTTTTTTTTTTAGGCAAAGTCTCACTATGCACCCCTGGTAGAGTGCTGTGCTGTTACAGCTCACAGCAACCTCAAATTCTTGGGCTCCATCGATTCTCTTGCCTCAGACTCCCAAGTAACTGGGACTACAGGTGCCCACCACAACACCCGGCTATTTGTTGTTGTTGCAGTTGTCATTGTTGTTTAGCTGGCCCAGGCCGGATTCGAACCTGCTAGCCTTGGTGTATGTGGCTGGCGCGGTAACCACTGTGCTACAGGTGCCGAGCCTCTAGTATGTATGTTTTGGTGGATGGAGATGCCATTAACCAAGGCAGAAAACCACTGAGGTTCTTAATAGTTCATCAATAACCCTCTTGGAGAAAGAGAAAGAAAGATTACCTTACCTGAACAACATCGATGCAGGCATCCAGGTAGATGCAACCTTTAGATTCTTTTGAATTTTTCTCATCTTTATAGGAATTGAGAATATATGAACCATCAGGAAGTTGAGTCAAGTAAAAATACCGTCTCTTGAATACCTATATGGCAAAAATCAGCAATAATATAGTTGTTATATACACATTGTATCTGCACAGTTTCTTTGAACTAAAAACCTTAATAAGGTGCATGCCAGGGATATCTGGAGAATCGTAGATGAAATCGAGAAGATGTTAGGAATGATCATTATCTTCATTTTTTAAAAGACAGATAATGTGAAGTCAAGTGATTTACCCTCAGTTAATAGATGTCTAATGAACAATAATCAAGATTTGCCACTTTAAAATGTGTAAAGCATTTTGATATCTAAATCACTGACCCTTTCACTATAGTGTCCTTTTCCCATTTAATTGCAAACCATGATTCAATTCTTTTAATTTGGTTTATGTTACAATAAATCCAAGTATAAAGATAAAAAATACATACACGCATTATATGTTTCCAACTCAACTGCACATTTCACTCTGTACACCTACACCCTGTACCAGTCAGTGTTCCTGCTTCTAAAAGGCCAGCTTACAGTACACTCAAAGGGAAGCACAGAGAGTCTTTAGCTGCCAACCAGTTGTTGTTGAGTGCCCTCAGATAATCAGATTTGAATGAACAGGCCCAAGGGCACTGTGACATTTGTTCAGAATTAGGGACTCATAATAAGTATGGAGCAACCTGATGCTACAACCCCCACAAAGCCCAAAGGAATGGAAAAGAAGGAATAATGCTTGACTGCTTCATGCTATCTGTCCCTCTACCCTTCCCTAGAAGCAGCGTTCTGGAATCTGATGAAGGAATTGAGAAAAGGGGATTAGAAGCTCCCTCATGAATCTATGCTTCTCTCACTAAGTCACAAATTGCAGTGTTGTCAAGCATTTGTCACAGTGAAAGGTAGAGCTTATTCCATTACAATTCCCCATGATGACAGATCTGAAATCACTTCAGGGTAGGATGGAAAGATACTAGGAAATAGACACTTGGTGATTATTGAGGAAATGCACTCCCCCAGCTTGGCATTTTCAATCACCCATCTGATTATCCAATATGATCCCTGATTATTTTAAGAACTTTAATTACAGAAAGAGTATTATTTGGCAAGACCATTATTAATTACTTAATTTCTGGCAAAGTATCTGAAACATCAACACTTTATTTCTCCATAGCATGAGTAAGCAAAATATATAAACCTATTTAGGGGTATTTCTTTGTAGAAAAACTGGTAAAGAAAAATTATAATGCTTGTAGTTATTTCTGACTTATTTAAATATCATTGATTTTTGAATTTTTTTTTTTTTTGCAGTTTTTGGCAGGGGCTGGGTTTGAACCCACCACCTCCAGTATATGGGGCCGGCACTCTACTCCTTTGAGCCACAGGCACCGCCCCATTGATTTTTGAATGAATGACAAAAGTGTACCTGTGTGAGGAATACCCTGACAGGTTAGACTGATAAAAGCTACAACATTTATTTCAGGAAATGACTGAAATAAGAAGGAGCTCAAAAATAAAACATCAGCTTGTTTTTCAATGTCAACCAAGTAAATGTTATTGTATTAGGATAGGGTACAAAGGTATAGAAGGAATGTGTGTGTATTTTACTTTTCATATATTTATCTATTTCATCATTTTTGAGAGTATGTACATATATTCTCAGATTCAATTAATCCACATGTAAGTTTGCTGGAACTCTACATTAATATACAAAGAAAATGTTAATCATAATGGTGATTGTACATGTATGTTTATTTTCATGACAGTGATTCACATTTATTATTAAAATGATGAGAGCAGACCTACGATTACACATACCAAGATCATTTCAAATGAACTTTTAGTGAGCAATTACATTGTATAAAACACTGCTTTTAAAAAAATTATCACAATGATTATGTGTGACAAGAATTAGAATACACAAATTAATAAGAAAAAAAATGCAACCAGTAAGAATTTAAATATGACCAAATCTAAAACTCCAAGTCTATCCCTTCAGTGAGACAGTCTATAGAATCTACTTGCAGAATCCATAGCCAGCAACAAAGAGAAAGGCAGAAGGGAAAATACAGAGCAGAACATTTGTGGCATAGATTCAAATTATAGTCTGTGAATTTTTTTTTTTTTCACATACAGCTGCCTCACTAAGCAGAGAAATTTTGTGGCAGCCGCCACTTCCAATATTAGCAAAACACATCATTACAATAGAGATGGAAAAGGATATGAAATTACAGCAAATCACTTCCTGTAACATTGCAATTATGTCTAAATGTGACACTGGGGTAGGTATCTTATGAATCTGGGGAGAAGGCAAGATGCCTGAAAGAGCACTTTCAGAAAAAGCAGATGTCTGAAAGTCTTATGATCTTGTTTCTCGGCCAGAATGTCCTGCTAACCAGCAGTGAAATTGTCTTCAATACTCTGCTTCTCTCAGTTTCCTCACTTATAAAATGATGGAATCAGACCAGATGATCTGTAAGATCATTTTTTCACAATCTATAAATAATTTCACTGAACTTGAACAATTCACACAGCAGCCTTTCTAGCCTGGGACCCATCCTCCCCAAGCAATTTTTCATACACTACAAGCAGCACATGGTTTACACAGTAAGAACATTTTGTTAAAAGTCATCTTCATGTGGAAATCAGATTCTACCCCAACAACTGTAAGGTATTCTATGATATGAAGTTGGGTTTCAACGTCTGGAAAGCTTTTAAGATGACTTTTTCAAAGAAGGAAGCAGTTTCCTATCTTTTATGAAACCAAAGGAGAAATCAGAAATGTAATTTTCCTGACATTTTTAAAATTTCTAAAATGCAGCTATGTAGGGTACAAGTGTACCTCTATTTTTACATTTCAAAAGGAAGACAGGGCTTGGCATCTGTACCTCAGTGGTTAGGATGCCAGCCACATGCACCAAGACTGGAGGGTTCGAACCCAGCTCGGGCCTGTTAAAACAACAATGACAACAACAAAAAAAATAGCTATGCATTGTGGCAGGCACTTGTAGTCCCAGCTACTTGGGAGGCTAAGGGAAGAGAATCGCTTAAGCCCAAGAGTTTGAGGTTGCTGTGAGCTATGACGCCATAGTACTCTACCAAGGGCAAAAATAGACTCTGTGTCAAAAAAATAAAAATAAAAAAAGGAAGGCAGGTGTTAAAATAATGACTATACAGAACAATGGTAATTACTCTCTATCATACATGTACCTTTCATTTGAAGGCCCCCAGTCCTTTGGAACCAATAGCTAATTCTGTTAATATTGTTGGAGGAGAAGCATCATTATCCACACTTTACCCAAAAGCAAGCTGAGGGACCAAGAGCTCACTCACAGGAAAGTCACTAGAAGAACTGGAATCCAAATCCCATGATGGCAACAAACAAAGAGAACCTTGCCCAAACACTGCAATAGCTTCCCATCAAAGTTCAAATAAGACCTAAAATCCTTACCATAACCTGGATGCTGTACATGATCTAGCCTCTGATTACTTCCCAGATTTCTAATTACTCTGTACCAGCTCCACTGATTTATCTCCTGTTCCTCAAATATCCTAAGCAAGCTCCTTCGGCATCTAAAATTCCTGTTCCCTCAGCCTGGGATCCTCGCACTCTACACATGCACACAGATCACTTTCTGCCTTCCTTCGGGTCTTTGTTTGCATCTCACGTCGTCTGAGTAGACTTTTATGACCACCTGCCCTCATCGCAGCACCATTTGTCTTTCTCATAGAGTGATTCCTATCCAGAGAAACCTTATTCATCTATCGGTTTTACTTGCTGTCACTCTCTTAGATAATTAAGATCCATGTTTTATCTACCGCTGTAGCCTCAGAACTTATAACAATGCCTGGATTCAAGACAATTTTTCAAAATGGCTGAAGAATAAATAAATAATCCAGTCTTTTGCAGATTTTCTAGTGGTTTCTTCCAATAGAATGGTGTTTCTCCATAATGCCCACCTTCTGCTTTTTCCTTCTCCTTCTTTATTACTTTTCCTAAATGGTGAACATAGCTGAAAATTTCCCTCCTTACTCAGTGAGGACCACAGATCCTGAACAGTGGCCCACTCAGACACCCAGAAGAATAAAACAGAGAGCCAAAGGATATGATTCCATAGGATCAGGTCCTGTCAAGTCTCCTGAAAGCCCCAAGCTGTTTGGATGACAACATTTTTTTTATTTTTTATTTTTATTAAGACATTTGGACATAGATCATGAATACATTTATGCCATTATGGGATTCAATGTGTTAATTATTCATACAAAGTGGAGTGCTCACATCCTACTAATTAACATAGCCTTCACTTCATTTACCCAATTACAGTGTTAAGACATTTGTGTTCTACACCTGATAGATCCAACCTGTACTTGCAATATGCTCCATAGGTGTGGTCCCCCATTAAGCCTCCCTCTACCACCCCACCCCCTTCTTTCCTCTCCTCCTCCCCTTCCCTCCTTCATCCTAGGCTATAGTGGATGACATTTTTAACGTCTTCTGGAACAGGAAGAAAGGCCTTTTGTCATTCAACTGCATCAAAGATACAGAAGAGGCTCGGCACCTGTAGCTCCGCGGCTAGGGTGCCAGCCACATACACCAGAGCTGCCAGGTTCGAATCCAGCCTGGGCCTGCCAAACAACTGCAACCAATGACAACTACAACCAAAAAATAGCTGGGCGTTGTGGTGGGTGCCTGTAATCCCAGCCACTTGGGAGGCTGAGGCAAGAGAATTGCTTAAGCCCAAGAGTTTGAGATTGCTATGAACTGTGACGCCACAGCACTCAAAAAAAAAAAAAAAAGATAAGGAAGAAAGGCAGAAAAGTTGGCACATTGAGTATCCTAAAAGTAGAAAAGTCCTTTATCTTTTTTTTTTTTTTTTTGAGACAGACCCTCAAGCTGTCGCCCTGAGTAGAGTGCCTGGCATCATAGCTCACAGCAACCTCCAACTCCTGGGCTCAAGCGATTCTCCTGGCTCTGCCTCCCAAGTAGCTGGGACTACAGGTGCCCGCCACAATGCCTGGGTATTTTTTGGTTGCAGCCGTCATTGTTCTTTGGCAGGCCTGGGCTGGATTTAAACCCACCAGCTCAGGTGTATGTGGCTGGCACCTTCGCCGCTTGAGCCACAGGCGCCGAGCTGAAAAGTCCTTTATCATTTTATATAAAAAGAACTTTTTTTTTTTTAGACAGAGTCTTACTTGGTCACCCTGAGTAGATGGCCGTGGCAACACAGCTCACAGCGACCTCAAACTCTTGGCTTCAATTGATCCTCTTGCCTCAGCCTCCCAAGTAGCTGGGAGTATAGGCACCTGCTACAATGCCTGGTGATTTTTAGAGACAGGGTCTTGCTCTGAGCTCAGGCAATGCACCTACCTCAGCCTACCAGAGTGCTAGGATTACAAGCTATGTAAAAAAAATCTTAAGAGTATTTACCTATTATGTATGTTACTAGAGGGTAATTCTTCACTGCTAAATTACATGAACCAGAAGACCTGAGAAACGATACTTCAAAGGTTAAGTGGCAGAACAGGTAGACCAGAAGCAATGTAGAAATGGGGTAGGAGAACTTGAATAGTGTCTCAGACAAACCATAACGGAAGAGCCAGCCAGGAAAAGGAGAAAGCTGGAGAGCAAGAAACATACTCGGTCTCAGAACTGTTCAAAACAAATATTAAAGAAATAATGGAGAAGAAAACCCGGGGTGGCACCTGTGTCTCAATAAGTAGGGTGCCAGCCCCATATACCGAGGGTGGCAGGTTCGAACCCGGCCCTGGCCAAACTGCAACAAAAAATAGCCGGGCGTTATGGTGGGCGCCTGTAGTCCCAGTTACTCGGGAGGTTGAGGCAAGAGAATCACCTAAGCCCAAGAACTGGAGGTTTCTGTGAGCTATAACGCCATGGCACTCTACCAAGGGCGAGATAATGAGACTCTGTCTCTAAAAAAAAAAAGGAAAGAAAACCCCAAGACTTACCATAAACTGAGTTATAGTTAATTATATCAGAATGTCAGGGAATTCAAACTGCTGAAGAACCCCTACCTCTAGGTTGGCAACCTAATACATCACTGACCTCTTTCCACCATATCATTTTCCAGTCTTCCCAAATTTTAACATATTACATTGTCCTACCCTCTGGGAAACTGGGTAAAAAATCAAATAGCTTTTCTTAAATAATTCTACCATATCTGGGCATTGGAGATTCTTTAAATATTTCATTTGCAGCAAAGTCTAGTAGAAGGAGTCTACAATCTACCTTTCTCACTGTAGATAAATTATTTATTCCGACTGATTTCAGCATGTCATAACCCTGCTCAAACTTTCGATAATTCTCAATTACTCACGTGATAAGGCTCCATGCCAAATCCTGGCATTCAAGGCCCGCACAATCCCACTAATAATATAAAATAATAACAATTGCTAACATTTATGGAGTACTTTCTGCATTACCATCTCTGGCTAAGTGCCATCTTCCTATGATATCATTTAATCCTCATAACAACTTTGTGTGGTCATTACTATTATCACTTCAGTGCTACAGAAGAGAAACTGAGGCCCAGGGTGATACCAAAGGGCAAAACCAACTTTTTCTCCCCAACTACTTCATCTATCACACCTACCCCATCCATAGTACCTGCCACACTCACTTTCTCCTTCCTAATTCCCTGCATCTCAGGCCCTGCCTTCTTCAGGGAGCCTGCTCTGACCCCAGGACACAATGATCTGGACTCATATTACTTGGTCTCTGTATACCTTTAAGCAATTATTTTTATTGTGTGTCTCACCACCCTAAAAAGGTTTTAACCTTTACATGGGACACTTCTCTCTACTCTCTGCAATGCTAGCATCTTGTACTAAGAAAGTATTCAATATCCATTTGGTAGATGGGTGCAGTGGTACATTCCTATAGTCCTAGCTACTTAGGAAGCTAAGGCAGGAGGATGCTGTGAGCCCAGGATTTGAGGCTACAGTGCACTATGATCGTGCCACTGCACTCTAGACTGGGTAACATAGCAAGCCCCTGTCTCAAAAAATTAAAGAAAATAAAGAATTATCTATTTGGTAATGAACTCATTGATTCCTAATAGTGTCTGGTACATAGAAGTACGTAATAAATGTTTTTTAAACAGGGATCAATGAATGAGGAAAAACAAAACATAAAAAAACAAATTAATGAAAAAAATCCCTTACCCATCATAAATTGAGTGTAATCCATTTATTAGCTCTCACAGACAGTCTGGTAGATCTGAGAATACAATTGGGCTGACATATCAAAAATAAAACATTTTCTCTTCCTTTTTCTCCAACACACATATTGACCTTGACCTCCTAGCAATTACTTTAATATTATATGTACTGTCTTAGATCAAATCTTCTTTTGATTTGTTGTTCTCTCACTGCAGAGGAGAAAAACTCTTCCTGTAAGAGTGAAGGATTAAGAACTTTTGGGCTCTGGATATATAACAAATGGCAAAAAAAAAAGTGCAAAAAAAATAAAAGGGCACTAGAAGTGAGTCATATATCAAGCAGTTGAACTTGCAACCCCAATAACATACCAAGGCACTTCAATGTTTAATTGCTGAGAAAGGGGAGGAGATAACTGCAGGAATGTAGTTCTCTGTGCCAAGAAGATGCATAAAGGTGGGTGTCCAGGAGTTGGCCAAGAATTTGCAATAATCTTTTTTAATGAAAAATCGCTCTCAAGATCGAATTCTTCTTTATTCTATATATCATTATATCCCTTAGGAAAAATAGTTCTAAATACTAGGGGAAGGTCATGTCCAATATCATAGCTAGCTAAGTCCACATTAAATTCCTTTGCTGACATGGAAAGAAGTTGAATAAAGCAGATGTCTCTGGCAGCTACTTGGGGAAGAGAGAATGTAAATGAATAGGTTTCTGGTAGGATTAGTTTCCGTCCTGAGGGATCCTGTATTCTCTATAGTATCTTAAACTCCCCAATACTTTTCTGGGAAAAGTGGTAAATGTCTGTGCTCTCATTAACTAGAAGCCATGAATGGAAGAAATTAATCACTATGATAAGGCTTGTCCTGGTCTTAACATGAATACCAAGAACAAAGCAAACTACAAGTGTTGAATAAAATGGCCGCTGTACCTAGACAACCAAGGGAGCTTCTGTAAGAGCTACATGACGCCAGCATCCTGTATCAGTGAAAGGAAGTGCTCAGGAGCTTGGCACTGGAACCCGTGCAGTGATGCACCCATCACTAACAGCTCTCCTGCAGCCTGGGGTCCTCAGGGTTATTCCAAAAGCACTTCCGGGAAAATAATAATTGTAGAAAAATAGAACAGATTGTGTCTTAACAACTGACCAAAGCAAGAGGAAAGGCGTAGTGAGGAAAAATACATTTTTATTCCATAAGTACGGGTCTTTAATCTTCCAATATGAAGAACTCAGCTTAGTTCCTTTACTAGCTTCTCTTTTCCCTATAACCCACTGCCATCGACTTGAACATTCTTGCAAAACTCACTGGCAAGCCAGCTAGGAAGGTTTAAATTTCTAAAGCAGCATATACAAATTACACTGGCTGCATTATTTATATTGCATTATAGGCGTTGTGGTTGCTTTCTCAAAAGATCTTATATAGTAAGAATCTTCTAATTCCCTTTTATTAACTGCACTTTGTTGAGTGTCTTCTAACCCTCTTTCCTTCATTTTATTTTTGCATCTTCTCTCTTGATGCTATTTCTCTCTTCCTTGCTATTCAATTCCTTTATTTCTTTTTTTATTTCAAAATATTAAGGTGGTATAAGTGGTTTTATTAAAGAGATGAACTATATAATGCTGAGATCAGGGCTTTTAGTGTGCCCCTTTATTTCTTTTTTTTTTTTGAGACAGAGCCTCAAGCTGTCACCGTGGATAGAGTGCTGTGGCATCACAGCTCACAGCAACCTCCAATTCCTGGGCTCAAGCGAGTCTCCTGCCTCTGCCTCCCACGTAGCTGGGACTACAGGCGCCTGCCACAGCGCCCAGCCATTTTTTGGTTGCAGCTGTCATTGTTGTTTGGTGGGTCCAGGCTGGATTCGAACCCGCCAGCTCAGGTGTACGTGGCTGGTGCCTTAGCCCGTTGAGCCCACAGGCGCCGAGCCATGCCCCTTCTTTCTGACAGTCAAAACTTCTAAGACAGGAAAAGACTTAGAATTATTTATTAAAAACAGTGTAAAGTTGTTGTACACAATATTAAATTTTCCAAAGGATTGATTCTATATGATCTTCAAAAATTCTGAAAATTCTTAAATAAATAATAACCCTTAAGCTAATACCTCATTCTAAGAGGTACTAAGTCACCATGCTTTTCTTCCCTATCAACCCCAAAGGGATCTGCAGGTCAATGTCAGGACACAGTGCATAAAGGAAGATGAGATAAAACATGAGGGAAAAAGTACGGCTTCTGTAGGCTGGAATCTACCAAGGAGTCACAATTAATACCAGATTCTAGGCTCGGCGCCTGTGGCTCAACGGGCTAAGGCGCCAGCCCACATACACCCGAGCTGGCAGGTTCGAATCCAGCCCAGACCCGCCAAACGACAATGACGGCTGCAACCAAAAAATGGCTGGGCGTTGTGGCGGGCCCCTGTAGTCCCAGCTACTTGGGAGGTGGTGGCAGGAGACTCGCTTGAGCCCAGGAACTGGAGGTTGCTGTGAGCTGTGATGCCACGACACTCTACCCAGGGCAACAGCTTGAGGTTCTGTCTCAAAAAAAAAAAAAAAAAAACAGATTCTACTGCTGTAGCTCTTTAGCTAGTCTATATTAAGTTTGCGGGGAGCTATAAAAGCTTGGATTTCTCAATAAGAAAAAAGTTCTTTGCTCTGAATTCTGTGAGCTCTTGCCCTATTGTGCTGGTTGATAAAGCTACCAAAGCTTCTTACCAGGGTGGGCTTAAGGTCCTAGCAGGCTAGAGACTCCAGACGCACCAAGGATAAATGACTCAGATAACAGCACACCTGAGTCACCTTTCCATTTGCTTGTGAGCTTCATTAATATTCTTCACTTCAAAGATTAACACAGCAGAAACAAATACACAGAAACTTTCCATTCAGAATGGCTCAAACTCTCATCAAGCCTTTGCCTCAGGTCTTCTGCCTCTGCCTTTCTCAATTTTCTAAGAGCTGCTACTCACTCCAATTTTAGGTTTGGTCTCTATGCTATGCCTGACTCAATCTAGGTGATGCCCTACCCTGCATAGGGGCACATAAAGGAACAAGCTAGAGTCCCCAGTGGGTCTTCATTCATAGGCCTGGGCTTCTGCTTTCACCCTCATTCCAAGGCCTCTCCTGGCAACTACAAAGCTGCCACCCCTTTCCAATCCTGTGCCCCATATACTCACATGCCCTATATATTTACACAGAAAGAGCATGGTAAAACTATAAAAGTGAACATCTCAGTTCCAACTAATTTCAATAATGTGGAACTAAATAACAGTTAAAAAAAAAAATATATATATATATATATATAGAGAGAGAGAGAGAGAGAGAGAGAGAGACAGACTCTCACTATGTCACCCTCAGTAAAGTGCTGTGGCATCACAGCTCACAGCAACCTCACACTTTTGGGCTTAAGCAATTCTCTTGCCTCACAACTGCCACGTATTTTTGTTGTTGTTGTCATTGTTTAGCAGGCCCGGGCGGGGTTCGAACCGGCCAGCCCCGGTGTATATGTGGCCGGTGCCCTAACCACTGTGCTACGGGTGCTGAGCCTAAAATATGATTCCTTTTTTTTTGAGACAGAGCCTCAAGCTGTCACCCTGGATAGAGTGCTGTGGCATCACAGCTCACAACAACCTCCAACTCCTGGGCTCAAGCGAGTCTCCTGCCTC
>CAUYON010049094.1:0-35138 GCA_963573935.1 Arctocebus calabarensis
CCTGTAGTCCCAGCTACTTGGGAGGTGGAGGCAGGAGACTCGCTTGTGCCCAGGAATTGGAGGTTGCCGTGAGCTGTGATGCCATGGCACTCTATCCAGGGTGACAGCTTGAGGCACTGTCTCAAAAAAAAAAAAAAAAAAAATCCAAAGTGAGATGAAGCTGTGTAAGAATTAAGGCCGGAGCTGGATGCAGTGCTTCATGCCTGTCACCCTAGCCCTGTGGGAGGCCAAGGTGGGAGAATCAGTTGAGATCAGGAGTTCAAGATCAGCCTGGACAATATAGAGAGACCCTGCTTCTAAAAAAATTTTATTTTTTTTATTTTGTTGTTGCAGTTTGGCCAGGGCTGGGTTTGAACTCACCACCCTGGGTATATGAGGCCAGCACCCTACTCACTGAGCCGCAGGCACCACCCTAAAAAAATTTTTTTTAAAAAGAATTAAGGCACAACATATACAATTGCACAAGCAGGATTCAATTGTGTAGAATTGAATTCAAATGTGTCAGCATGCAGATTTAGAGAACGCTGGGGAAGTTCTTTCTCCATGACAGAGCTCAGGATTCCTGCAGCACACATGACCTGACCAAGCGCCCACTCTTTCTGCCTCACAAGGTTGCAGACATGAGGGGATGGAGAGCAACAGACGGAATGCTGGCATATTCCACCGCTAGCGGGAAACAGCTCACACAGAACGCATGGGGCACAGCCACACTGTCTTCCTGTCTCCAGGAGTAGGCGACATTTACTAAGCACCCACTGAGTACCCATCCAGTACACAAACGCCCAGACAGCTCTGGGTGACAGGGCCAAAGACAGATGCACAAGAAAACGCCTGAAGAACTCCACTGAGGAAGATATGAGCTTGGTTTCTACGCCCACGTCCCATCACCCTGGTCTCAGTGAAACCCTAAGTCCTGAGACACTTCCCAGTGAGGAGTGAAGACCCTTGGTCTAGGGCAAGTTCACGAGGAACCATGAGCTACTTTTCACTCCAAACACATCCCTGAGCACAAGCTCATAGAGTAAGATAAACGATGAACACCGGGGGGTAAGGTGAGGAGGCCAGAACTCCTCACACTCTTTCCATTTTTCTTGCTCTCACTGGATGTGTTCCCATCTGGCATTCCAAGGTCTGTACTCAGATTCCTGCAGCACATGACCTGACCAAGGCCATGTCTTGGTCAACGTCTTTCCTCAGATGTGAGCCCTCAGCTATGGTGCCAAAGGGCTCCGAGAGCCCCTGCTCCAATCCTGGGTGGGCCTGGTGCCATCTCATCACTGTTTGCTCTGGCCCAGCACAGGGGCGCTAGGCTGACTTCAGTGCAGCCCAGATGCTCTGACCCTGGTTTTGGCTACCTCTGCACTGGGGTCAGGTCTGCCATCTTAGGATACATTAGGCATCCTCTCTTCCGGCCTTTCTCTGCCCTGACTTTCCCCTAGGTCTTTTGAAAGTTTTATGCACATTAACAGCCATTCTTTATGAAGCATCCGTACTGTCAAGCATTTTTAATTTTTTAAAATTTCCAATTAATATGAGGGTACTCAAGAGTAGGTTACGTTGTTTGCATTTGGAAGGTAAAGTCGAAGTTGAAGCTGTTTCCTTCACCCACGAAGTGTGCCATATACCTGTCTATTGTTCCCCTTGGTTGGGAACTGGCCGAGCCCTCTCCTCTCCCCTCTTCTTGAATTTAATTGATAAAATCTCAGGGGAGCAGATTAACTAGTTGTTAATCTACTAGTTTCAACTTACTAGTGAGCACATGTGAAGCTTGCTTTTCCTTTCCTGTGATACTTAAGAGTGTTCTCTAAATCCATTCAGGTTATTAGTGAAGTTACAAAACCTCCATCTTTTTATGGCTGGATGGTTTTCCAGTGTATACATATGCCAGTTTATTAATCCTCTCGTGTGTTGAAGGGCATTTGGGCTGTTTTCACATCTTTGCAATTGTGAATTGGGCCTCTATAAATACTTGAGAGCAAATGTCTTTATGGTAACATCTGTCAGGCATTTTATAAATGTTTTCTCCCCACACTCACCATTAGGGAAGATTCCCTTGAGGTCATTTGTCTACTAAGGGGTGAGGGTGGGGGGCTCCCAAGTCCAGGCCCTGCCCACTGTGCTGCTAGGTTCCTTATAGCCCCCCACCCTGGCTCCCACCTGACATCACCGATCACCAGGGGATCCCTCAGTTTATCCCCACCTCTGCTCAGCCCTGCCTAGCCCACAGTAGCACCTCATCTCTGCTCTCACTCACCTTCATGGCTGGGTCCTGAATGTATGTTGCAATTACCCTGTAGCTGCCTGGGACACTCTCGGGACTACTGCTGCAAATGTAATTTAGACAGCTCCACCTCTTCTCTCCAAAACCCTGCTTAGCAGAGGGGCTGTCCTTCACAAAGGTGCTTCTGGGCTGTGGACAAGGTCCATTTGTGCTAATCTAGGACTGTCCCGGGAAATGCATGTACAGAGCCTTCCCTGCTCCCTGCCTCCCCTACTCAGGGCTGACCTCAGCTTCAAGGGCTGCAGGATGACGTGCTTCCCCTTGCCTTACCTGCTGGTTCTCCTGCAGACATTATGGCGCATACCACCTGTGTGTGTCTCTCTCGATTTCCTGTTGGCTGCCAGCGATGTGACATTTTCGGCTGTTCACTGGGATAGTTTCTCTTTATTTTATAACTATCTGCTCAGCATTTTGTGCTTTGGGGACAGTTGAGATTTAAGAGATAAATTAAAATTAGTGGGCATTATAAGGATCCCTAAGGATTCAGAGAGAGGAAGAAGAGAGATACATAAAGGTATCAGAATGAACATTTTCAGTGCCAGGGAATGCAGGAGATGACCAGCTTGTATGCAAAGCACTTTTAAAATATCAACTAGAATTCCCTACACTAACTTCTTTAAATCCAGAATTTGTATTCCAATACTGTGGAATAAGTACAATCATGTTCCCCATTTTATGGCTAGGAGCCAGAAGTGGGGGAGGTCACAGAGGTTAAGCACCTCAGTAAGGTCACATAGCACAGCTGGGATGTCCCCAGATCAGAAACCAAAGCTTATGTTCTTAAACACTGCCCCACACTCACTCCCTGGAAAATGGGTTTAGGAAATGAGATTGCACATGACAGGAGAGCTTCCCCCCAGGCCAAGTATGGCCTGAAGGTAACACGTCAGTCTCTAGGAAACCAGGCCTGTCAAACCCCTGCCCACCTGACACCTGCCCAGAACCAAACAGAAACCAGGTCTGTAACATCACAGTCCACTGGAAACTCAGATAACACAATTTTGTTCAAAGTACAATATTTTATTTACACAGATTAGTGCAGGTTGGACATGAATATGGTTTGTAATCGCATTTATTCTACGTACAACATCATGTGCTTGTCCTAACGACAGGTGGAGGCGGCAGAGACTAGCCTTGGGAAGAGACAATGAACATGTCCACCATTGGAAATAATGTAAATTTAGCTCAGGGAATGATTTTTTCCCTCAACGATGTACTCCCCAAAGTACAATGTTTTCCTTACAGTCCCAGTGGCAGCAGCAAGTTACTGAGTTTCATCTGGGCTTCCAAGCTTTTGGCCTATGTCCTTCCATCCCAAGGTTTCCATGGCAACAAAACAATCATCACCTTGCCTCTGACACTCCCTTCATCCCCAAATTGTTCTTTTGCTTCCCTTTTCTTCCTACCTCCCAAGTCTCCCTGGGATACACGGGGCCGCGCAGAGCGCGCAGGGGTGCTGACCTCTTCCTTTGGGAGGACTGATGAAAGCCTCCCAGCATCTTCTCCACCACCGTGCAACCGCACGTCCCCCAGAACCACCTGTCCCCTCTGTGTACGGCGAGCACTTTCATCCCCTCAGTCTATTCGCAGGTCTCAAGCACACCCTCAGACACCCAGGAGGATGTCACCAAACTGTGGTGACCACAGGGTCACTGACAGTCCCTGGGGTGAGAGAGGAACCCGGGGCCCCCTCATCTCTCTCTTGATTCTGGGAGCTCCCCCTCTTGAGGCTGCAAATAAACAACAGAGATTTGTCTCCCCCTTCCCTGTCTGAGTGGCCCTCATCTTGTCCCTCTGCCTCTGATCATCAGAACTCTCGCCTGAGGAATGAGGTGATGTGCCTCCTGTGGACACTGGCAAGTCACACTTCCTCTTCTGAGAGGACCTGAATCACCGACGGCACCTTGTGTTCACACCGCAGACCCTGGTACTCGTTGGCTCAAAGTTTTCCAGACAGAGCTTCTAAGACAGCAGAGACAGTCTTTCTAAAATAAATGAGTAATGACCTCTGCCTCTGCCCCCTGGGTCCAGGTTCTGCTCATGTCCTTGGACAGTGAAAGTCTCGTCCCTGCTCTTGAATCATCTACTTACTAAACATGCTATCTCTGATGGGAAAATTCTATTCCTTACCTGAGACCCATATTCCCGCAGAATTAGACGCCAGTTTGAAATCTGACTGCCACTCCTTACCAGCTAAATCAGGAGCTCTGGAAGCAGAAAAGGTCTGGAGATCCACTGAACAAATCCATGTTTCAGGACTCCCCATGTGCCTGCAGACTCCCCAAAACCACTAATGGTCCAAGTTCAGCCCAGAGGCCACGAGGCATGGGGTGAGGCAAAGAGAACACCAGCGCCATAATGAAACAAGTGGTAGGGACTAAGAAGACCCCATTAACAGCGTTCTCTGTAGCAGCAATTCGGAACGTCTCTTGGGTATAAACGGTGAAAAGAATAAAATGACATAGTTGAACTGGAAAAATTTTTCCCAATAAAATCCATGCTTGGGCTGCTCTAGGGAGTAACACCAGGGAATCACAGCCAGCCAAGGCAGGGGCCGCCTCAGAGCAAACACTTAGTTCAGGACGGGCCTTTCGCTCATTCTGGACTAGAACTGGCACCGGGTCTGTGCCCCCTCCTAGTGAGTGTGCCCTGGGTGGGAGGCCAGCTGGGGTCCTGGCAGCAAGTAGGACTTCTCTGTTTGCTCTCAGCATGGCAAGCTGCAAGTCTGGTGATTCTGAAGAAACAAGTGTCCTTCCACGATCTGGGTCCCTATCACAAAACTGAGAAAGGATTTTGCAGGGCTTGAAAGAACCCGACAAGTTCTCTGACACTTACAAAGATCAACTCATAACTTTCTTCAGAAGAATTTTTTTTCTTAAATCACTTTCTCCTACAAGCCCTTAGCAATTGATTTTTATGTGTTTTGGCTGCAAGAAGTTTCACTGACACTGCAGTTCCAGGCACCACCCATGGCTTGTGAGGAGCTATACCCTCAGCCACTGAGCCTGGCACCTACACCTGTAATACGTGCCACCTCACTGCCTTTCAGCGGGTCTTATCTGGTGCCACGGGCAGAGTCCGTGCCATTTTTTCACTTGCAGATAAAGAGCTCGCCTGGTCTGATAGCTCCCAGGCCTAAAAAACATTAAGAAGACAGGGGCGGCCTTGGTAGAAACAGCAAGGCCTTCACATGGAGGCAAAGTCTTAAAGGTTTGAGCACCATCTTCTGGTCAGCTTTTGGCTTCTGTGGCTGACTCTCCTTTAAAAATTTCATTTTGTTCAGGATGAGAAGAGCTCTGAACTGTCAAGCTCAAGTGATCTGCATATCAACAAGAGGATAGGACTGCAGGCAGAGGCAGTTGGACCCGCTGTGGACACCATCAGGCTGCCTGCACACAGCCAGGCCGATGGTGGACAGAGGACACACTGGTCAGTGTCCAGGTTCTACTTTCTGCTCTTCTAGCAGTGTATGACCTGAGTGTATGGCAGCAATGAAAGCTCCAACCATAAGTGAACTTGACCCCCTGCCTCTGTACATGGCATTACGTAGTGTGCTTGGAAAGAAGGGGTGAGACTATCTCTGCTAGTGCGGCTGGAGGGTGAGTGATCGAATCGGGCCTCCCCTCTGCAAGGGGTCCACGCACACAATGTGGCAGGGAGTCCTGCCTGGTGTGTAAACACTGTACCCACCTTTTGGCATCGAAGGGAAAGAAGATAAATGCTAGTCATTCTCTCCAAACGGTAGGAACCCATATCCACCTAATTGCACTTCATAATGGATTCCACAAACCATTAATTATCAGATTATATTTTAGGAACTAAAGATAAAAAAGCTTTGTGAAATTCAGACTCTAAATGCAGTCCTGTCCTGCAGTAAGTGTGGCAGCCTGAGGGCTTAGCTAGCAGGCCACTCCCATGGCATGGAAGCCAGTGGCAGAAATGAAGGCAGGGGTGATCGCAGCTGCTCCTCTGTGTGGACAGGACTGCCTGCCTGGTGCTGCTGCAGCAGTTTCATCATAGCTCCAGAGGGAGCAAGCCAAGCCTGCAGGTTGGGCGGAAGTTTTAGCCTTTGACTAGAGGAAGATGAGGATAGTTATGGCAGAGCTGTAAAAACCAGACCTCAGTAACCAACACCATGAAGAATGTCCTGGGAAGGTATATTCTTGCTGCTGAACACCTCACATTAAACGCTTCCAGGAGAAACACTCCAAAGGCTTTGTTTTGGGGGGGCTGACTACTGGCCAGGTGGGACTAGGCCTAGAAATGAGGGCTTTGTGCACTGTTAACAAGGGTACCTGTCCCACTCCTACCACCAGGGTGCTGGCTGTGGCCACAGAGGCAGCGGATCCAAGCAGAGAGGAGGATGACAGGAGTCAGGAAGGGGCCAAGTGTGTTCACGGCTGGGGTTCCTGGATGCCCTGTGGGTGCTTCTTTCATTTTTAGTGGCCTGAGGCACCGGCAGTGTTTGCGCTCCACTCTGTGGCCAAGGCCCCAGCTCACTAGGTGCTGTCAGCACATCGCACCCCCTGGTTGCGCTGGTTACCAGCTTCCATCCCAGCACTCTTTCAGAAGCTGTACTTCCCTTGGGATGGACAGTGTCAGCAAGGCCAAAGCTGCAGGCCTGTGGGGAATGAGACCTGTCTGCTATGAAGTACGGTGGTGCTGGTGTTGACGTTTCCCAAGTGAGATGGTTTTGACTGCTGCCAAGCTAAGATGCTCACCACTTGGGATGGCCAGGGACAGAAGGCAAAGGGCAAGTTGCAGAGCCTCCTCCCTGGTGTGAAGGCAGGAAGCCCTCCAGCAGATGAGCAGCCACTCACTTGGCCTCACCACAGATCAGAGTCACGGTACCATCCAGCAAATCCTCTACAGTCACCGCCACGAGCTCAGAGCTGGTCTGAGATGTCTGAGAATCTGGCAATGTCACAAACACCTGCGACCCGGCAAGCTGGGTCTCCTCCAAAGTGATCACCTGCTCTGCTGGGGCCCCTGGCTCTGAGGCTTGGATCACCTGAAAGGAAAAGACCACGAGGATGCTCTGGGCAGTGTTCACAGTTAGCTCCCCAGAATTTACATGGTTTTCATCTCATGCTGTAATGATGATATTTATGCTTTCACCTGAGGAGAGCAATTACATGTGCCTAATGGGAAGAGGCAAGTCTAACACACCAGTGATGCAAAAGAGAAGGCAGGCAAACAATTTAAATAACTCTGTGCACTAAATTGCTATAATTTCACTCAGTACGCTATCTCGGGGTGCCCGGACTCTATGATTACACACCAGTGAACATGGGCTCAGTTTCTCACACTGTGTGTTCCTGTCTCAAGGGTGACACTGTAGAAGTGTGTGCCTGTGAGAGGAATGCTGCTGAGGGTGGCTGGTCTGGCACCTGAAACATGGGAATGGGGTGATTTACCAGAAGCCCAGGCTGGCCATGGGTGGGATCTCTGGACCTCTATCAGGATGAGAGCCTTCCCTGAAGGATACGAGGTTTAGAGATTAGGAGGAAGAAAGAGTGGATGATCTGCGATGTCTATCAGCCCATTCCCTGGGCTCCTAGCTGGCAGGGCAGGCACCCCATGCCCTTCACTTCCTCCCCTTGCAAATCTGCAGCATCTGTTCCAGGTGACCTTCCCAGGTCAAGGAGAACTACTCTGTGGTTAAGCACCCCTTGTTCCTGCCTGAGTCTCCAAGTTGATGTTTCTGACCTATGGACCCCAGAACAGCTTGATGCCTTTTGACATCTTCAAACTAGCGTGCCCTCAGAGGGAGCAGACATCTTGTTCTTGAGATGAGTTCTCAGCCGAGAGTGTAAAGCTGGGACAAGCGAGGAAGCCAAGGTCGGCACCTTCTTGGTGCTACTGGAGCAAGGAGATCAATTGTGAGGTTCAGTCAATAACTATTCAGGATGTAGTTTTTCAAACTGATATTTTTTTTTTCCTCTCGGGAATGGGACCCCCCTGCCCCACTTTTTCCCCTGAAGGACATATTCCCTAATATGTAAGAACATTAATAAATGAAAAAGATAAAGAGATAAGAGCAGAGCAGCACTGGCGATTTGGCAGCAGGAGTGTCACTGGGGTCCTGCCCACCTGATGTCCCCTCTGCTGCCAGAGGCCTTTACGAACATAGTTTATCACAGACCGATCTATGGAACGAGATGGTGGGCTGGTCCAACAGAGTAAAACCTCCATCAATTTCTAGCTCCTCTCCAGGAAACCACACATCACTGACAATCTATAGGACGGAGTTTCTTTCCCTTTTCTGCCCAGTCCCTCTGGAGATGATAGGAAGAAGACTAAAAGAGGACCAGGGAAACAAAAAGAGGCTGGATCAAGGTCACCCCTGAAGCACTGAGAGGTGGGCTCCTCCCCAGGTAAAGGTGAGAGGCCTAGACCTGTACGAGTGTGTACATATCCAGCCCACAGGACCTGCACAGGTGTTCACCTGCACGTGGTCCCTGCCCAACGATGAGTGATTTGCCTTCTCCAGGGTGTCCTACAACTCTTGTACACTCCAACGCTTTCCTCAGAAGGCAGGTGAGTGTGTGAGCTGAAATGAAGAAACCAGATTGTTCCTCCTTTTGGAAATTCTTGTTCCAGGCTCCCAATATCTAGGGGTCATTCCATACATGGCTACCTGAAGGCTCATTTTCTGTTCTGTTTGGTGAGAGGCCGAGAGAGACTCTCTACAAGGTCCCCAGACTGGTGTAACAGAGCCACCAGGAGAAAGCCTTAGGAGCCCCGTGCTAGCGCCCTGAGTAGCTGAGGCCCCAGAATCACCTGCACCATCTGTGAGGCCGCTGCCTGGGTCTCCGTGCCCACCACCTTTGGGTGCTCAGATTCCAAGTGACTGTCAAGCTGGGCCTGGGAGGTGAAGAGCTCCCCACACAGCTCGCAGGGGAAGGTGTTCTCCGACTGCTTGAAGTGCTCCGTGGTGACGTGGTGCTGCAGCGCTCCAGGGAAGCGGAAAGTGGCCGAACAGTACAAGCACCTGAATGGCTGGGACCCTGGAGGAGGGGGAGACAGAGGGATGGGCTGTGGTGGGACGACCGAGAGAAAGCAGAGGAGGGAGAGGTGAGAGGAAGCAGAATGGGATCATGGCAGAGAGGCAGATCCTGGTTTTGTGGGACCTGAAGCTTGTATAATATAATCGGGGGGAGGGCTTCTTTAAGACAAATAGTATAAAATGACCAATTCAGAACTAGGTGCAGAGCCTTGGAAGGGTCCTGTGCAAGTGAGGGGCACTGACACTACAGCTTCACTAACATGAGACTCAGGCTAAACCCGTCCTTGCTAAAGCCCATTATTCTTTCAGCTGTAGATAATGATGCCGAGGACTCTATGTTTCATCGATTCTAGGAAGTGCATTTTAACATTTCTGAAACAGGATCAATGGCACCTCACAACTGCTGTGGGCTAGACGGCAAACCCGCAGTCGGGTCCAATTGTCAACGCACATGTGAACATAAAAGTAGCAGCATCAAGACTTGGCAGAATGACTGTCCACGGCTTGGAAGAAAATTCCTAAGACAGGGATGTGCATGGTTTTTCAGAGGAAACAAATAGTTCAGAAGGCAGGAGGTAAGGGATGAAGGTTTGGCTACATTCCCAAAGCAGAAATCATACGTAGACTAGTTTTACCTAACCCTCAAGAAACCAAAGCCAATGGCCTTTCATTCTTTATGGAACTTTCCACTCTGCTCTATTACCAAGGCTCCTGACAGCAGAGGAAACGCGGGAAAACATGAGATCTGAAATGAACACTGCTCCCTTAACACACTGAGTGCCATACTAGAAAAAATTTTTTTTTCCTTGAAGCCATAGTGTTGTACAGCTAGGTCAAGGGATGCGTGAGTTGTACATGCTTCACAAGGCCTAAGGCTCAAAACTAGCCTAAGTTAAACACAACTCACATAGCAGTTAATGTGTTCATCAGTTTGTGTCTTGTGTTTTCCTTTTTATGTACATACAGAGTGACATGATAAAAATGTGTGTCAAATTAAGTCCCAAATAAGCACTCAGAATAACCTACAGACTCTAGTTGATGTGACAGCAGTTTAAGTAGCAGCAGCTTTCCTCGATGGTGTATTAAAACTGGAGCATCTTATAATTGGCATTTTAGCCATTTATTTTTAACTGGACTTTTAGATTTGATGAAATATAGCACTAACAACAACAATCACAGCTAATGCTGAAGCAGTAGTTCTCAACCTTCCTAATGCCGCGACCCTTTAATATAATTCCTCATGTTGTGGTGATCCCCAACTATACAATTATTTTCGTTGCTAAGTAGCACTTAATTTGACACACATTCTTATCATGTCACTGTGTGTACATAAAAAGGAAAACACGAGAAACAAACTGGTGAACACATTAACTGCTATGTGAGTTGTATTTAACTTAGGCTAGTTTTGAGTCCTTTGTTGCTAAGTAGCAATGAAAATAATTTTATGCTTTGGGGTCACCACAACATGAGGAACTGTATTAAAGGGTCGTGGCAGTAGGAAGGTTGAGAAGCACTGGCTGAAGGGATCTTACTGGTGTCCAGCCTTCAGTTTTTCACACTGCTGTCAGACAGGTACTGGAATACAATTGTTCTCATTTTACAGAAGAGGAAACTAAGGTCCGAGTCAGCTCAGTGACTGGGTCGTCTAGCGTAGGAGCTGGAGGTGGCACTCACCTGAATGCTGGCACTTGATGTGAACCTGCAGCAGAGCTGGTGTGGGGAAGAGCTCCTTACACTGGTCACACTCATGGAACTTCATGTCTGTGGAGTGCATAAGCAAAGAAGTGGTGGGCAAGAACAAAAGGGAGGCCCTCCAAGGTTGGGGAGTAACAATGCTGGGAGCAGGGTGATGGTTAATACTTAGTAAGCATCTACCAAGTGCCAGGAACCTTAAACCTGTGCTATACCCAAATGATCTAGTGCCAAAGAATATCAGAGCAGGATCCAAACCGCCTGAATACAAAGCAAGGTGTGAAAATGAAACGAGAAAATACATATGAAGTGCTTAGCACAGTGCCTCGCACACAGGAAACGTTCTGTAACTGACAGCTGCAATGATTAGCCCCAGATTTACCAGCAAGGTAGGTTTTAATAGCTGCCATTCTAAAGACAAAGGAATAGGCTGAGAAAAGAGAAGTCGCTTGTCAAGGTCATGCAGTTACAGCTGATAAGAGCTGGAATCAGGATTTCTACGGGGGCCTGCCTCCCACCACAGGCGACCCCCTTCCTATGTGCTGTGACTGTTTCTTGCTCAGAGGCTGGCAGGAGCTCACATTGCTGTTTCCAGGCTTGGGACCCACGGCCATGTAAGCTGCTGCTACTGACAGACCAGTGCTGCAGCCTTGAGGGGTGCTGGGGCAGAACAAAGGCACCCACCAAAGCACACGTGGCTACAGCACCAGAAGCCCGGCTTTCTGGATAGCCCCGGAGGCATCACCGAGCCCTCTTGCTCTGAGGCTCACACTCTGATTCTACCTGTGTGCTCCGCTTTGATGTGCTTCTTATGCTCGATGGTGTTGGGAAAGGTTTTGTCACAGGAGCTGCACTGGAGGGAGGAGAACTTGGAAGACCGATGGTTCTGAGCAGCAAACACATCAGGGTGGTGGGTCCGGTTGTGGTACCACAAACCAGATAATTGCTGCGAGGAATTTGGCAAATGTTAGGTTTCAGAAAGTTCCAGTCAGCCAGAGCGCTCACAAGGCCCTCAGAAGCATATCAAGTGCGCTTCTGGACCTAGAATCATACTCTCCTACCCACCATGCTGAATGCTGATGTGAGGACTGGCTGGTGTCGGTGGGAACAAAGCAACCATGCACCCACTGAGAGGCCGCTGTAGGGCAGGGCTCAGGGGAGTCCTTCACACACCACCATTCCTCACAAGGTGCGTCTTTCCAGGTGGAAGCTGAGGCACAGACGGACTGAATGACTAATCACACAATTAGTCACCAGGAGGACCAGGATTCAAACCCCGTCTTCCAACTATACCACCTGTGTTCTCCGCCACGGAGCTGGGGCCCACTGCTCTCCAGAGGCCTGCTAGAGGAGCACATGCTGTCCCTGCCCCATAAGCAAGTGTTCTGCTCCTTCCCAGCTCCAGAGCAGCACTAGGGCCCTCTCCGTACAACTCTATGGTCTCCTAGAGCTCACGCTCAGGCCCTAACACTACAGCACAAGGCTTGACACCAAATTAGTTCTGAAATTATCGGGTATGCTACTTAGCCTATACCCAAATCTTACAAATGCCAACACAGTGTTTTTTCCTCTGTGGTTTCAGAGTTTCTGATAAATGCGGCTTCTTTTTAGTTCTATGTGGGGTTTCACTTATGTACCAAATTTTAAGGTTGAAAAGCCAAGCCCTTCCCTGGGAGTTAAAAAAGACAAACTGTAATTGAGTTAAATAAGATAATTCCAGGTAGTATCGCACTCCCCACTGTCATTGTCATCATCATGTCCCTTGACACATGGGGTCGATAGGCTCTATAGAATGTGAGCATCCAAGGGGAAAAGTGTATTCAGTTCCAGACAAGACTGGACTCTAAGAAATGGGGGGTGAGAACATGTTGCTCCAATTAGAGCTTCCCCTGCATCACTCTGACCAGGCCTCCTCAGAGAGTATGAACCACGAGCTGCATTCTTCATGAGAATCAGCCAATCGCCACCTCCTAGATACCAGACATGATGCGTGAGCTACACATGCAGGAATCAGGGACGCTCAAATAGAGAGTAGGTCAGGGACTGGCGGGGGAGCTCCCAGCGCCACCTGAGGTCACCTGGTAGGCCTTGTTGCAGATCCCACAGCTGAAGGGCTTCCCTCCGACGTGGGTGACCATGTGCCGCTCCAGCATGGAAGGGGCACTGAAGATCTTCCCACATGTGGGGCAGGGGTGGTACTCCTTGGAGTGCACCTCGTGGATGTGCTTCCGGTGATCCTGCAGAGTGGGGAAACTCATCCTGCATTTCTTGCAGTCATAAGGATCTTCTATGTCTGGTGTCATGAGGGACATCCATGAGAGAAGGAGGTGGGGAGAGAAAAAGACACCACAGGTAGCAATCAGTGACACGGTGGTGGTTGTGCACAGCAACAGATTCCAGACTCTGTTTAAATATCACACAAGGTCACAGACTCCAAGGACCAGAAATCAGAGCAGTGATCACCTAACTACGCCTTTAGGCCAGGAGGTGGGAATCCTCTAAGCTTTTAGAATTAGCCACCTTTGCAGCATCAAAGAGCTCAGCTTAATTCCTTATTTTATATCTTAGAAGTTAAATACTGTTCTTTTCCTTTCCAAGGAGTATGACCCTTCTCCCCATTTGCAGTGGGCCTTCTGAGTTTTCTAATTCTCTACAGAGATTTCCTTTGTCACCAGTGGTGTGACTGGAGGAATGCTTCCTCAGTCCTCACTTTACAGTCCATAATAAAAACATTTGCATGGGTGACCTGTCCTGAGTGCTCTATGACAGACATGTCCCAACTAAGTTACTGTACTTTGTGGATATTAACTCATTTAATTCTTCCATCATCTTCCCTATGTTACAGATTAGGAAAATCAAGATTTAGAGTGTAAGGTTAGTACCTTGCCCAAGGGCACAACTAGGAAATGGCTGAGCTGGGTAATAATCCGGCTCTCATTTGCAAGTACATGCTCTGAACTACGAGCTTAATTGGATAAGACAACTCTTGAGTGAGACCTCAAAAAATAAAAGCTTGCCTTGATGAAGAATTCATTTTGCTGCCCTCATGGCAGGAAACTCTGGTCTTTTTCTTAAACAACAGAAAGCGAAATGTTTTAATAGTAAAATCCTTTGCCCACAAGGAAGGCCCAGCCCACAGGCTAATCTCATGCAGACACGGATTCAGATTAATTTAGGAATTTTGACATGCAACAGCACCAACTGCGACTAGCAGGAATTCTGACAGGCAACTAGTTTGCCTAGTGGACATGAATTTTGGGATCTCAGTTTTATACTGTCTTTTAAAAATTTTGATGCGTTTTTATAAGCAATGCTGTGGTCTGGGAAACAGGCAAAGAACTGCAGGGGATGAGATATACTAGGGCGTGGCAAGTATTTAGGGTCCTTCTCGGTCTGAAAATGAATCCCCTTTCCTGACTCCCACATAATGCTACTGGGAAAAGAAGAATAAATGGAATGTCAAGGGGACATCAAAATCGTGGTGTGAGATCCAAGCCAAATCTCACTCATCTGCAAGTCTATTGTGACTGTTTTTTTGGACAGACTTGTAAACTCCTTGTGGGGAAGGAACCACACTTTATCTTCATTCCTTTTGCACCACCCAGCATCCAGCCACATGCTGGGGATATAGGAGGTCTGGCAAAGTTCTTGTTGGCTGGCTGACGACAGACTTGAATACGCTGGCACAAAGCATTTGTGAGACACCGTATTTGCCAACAGCTAGAAACGAGTGGGAAGATGGCAGGGGAAGGAAAAGGGGAGGAAGGGTATGCAAGCAACATGCTGGCATGCAAAAAAGACAAGGTTTGATGGTGACAAACGGCACCTTGCTCTTGTCACCAATAATAGTACCTGGCATTTATTGAGCACTTTCTATATGTCAGGCATGGAGCTCCATGCTTTACACGTGGTATCTCATTTAATTCTCACAATAATCCAAGGTGGTGGCATAATTACTGGCTGTAGTTTACAGAAGGGGCCTAAGAGGCTTAGAGTGGTTAAGAAATTTGTTTAAGCTCTCAAGGAAAGTGGCAGGGTCAAGATTCAAGTCCAAGCCAGTGTGATTTCAGAGTCCAAGCTTTTAACCCCCCTGCTGTGCTGTGCTGATTACACTCCTGTCGCAACAAGAGAAGCCGAAGCAAACATGACAGGCCCAGCCAAATGCCACACCATCGATTTCCTGAAACTATAATGAGGAATCACAGAATTTCTTTTACCTTCTTTGTGCATATGTGTGTGTGTCTGTGCATGTGCATGTATACTGAATAAAAGTGTGTTTTTGCCTGTCATCAGTTCTGGTAGAAGGAGAGAATGATGGGGTCAGACTCCACTAATTGAGAGAAATATAATGGCATTCAGAAGGGAATGCTGGGCAGGAGGCTTTTAAGGGAACATGACCAGGGACCACTTATGACTACAGACATTAACTCAGAAAGTGTCTCAGTTGCTCCTATAGGAAAAGGCAGGTAAAAGACGAGAGTGGGAAGAAGAGTGGTTGGGTAGAAAACAGAAGCTCGTGGACTAATGGACATATCCCAGTGCTCTGTGGCCTACTAGTCACAGAGGTTCTCTCCTTCAAAGATAATTTCCCTGTCAGGCAAACAGTGCCAGGTGGGCTAAAAAGGAAGATAAGGAAACAGCCTGGCTGGACAGAAATAACCATCATACAAGGATATGTTAAAATGGGATTCTTTCTGAAATAGGAATGAGGGACTCTGGGCCTTCCAGAGCAAGGGAGGGCAATGAACGGGGCCTGCGTCTGGTGGAGTGATACCTCTGCTACAGCTGTCATGTGCATTTTCAGCGCCACGCCTAGCACTGAGTGCCTGCTCTCAGTACGTACTGTGAAAGGTGTGCAGGTGGATGGAGAGGCCATTAGCCTGCCGGAAGCCCTTGCCACAGTCCCTGCACACATATGGCTTGTCCCCGGTGTGGGTCCTCACGTGGCGAGACAACTCAATGGACTGGGCAAACACAGCGTCACAGTACTGGCATGCATACATTTTTCCTGCAAAAATGCATGAGCTTATTAGAGCCAGCACTAAACATTTATGGCATTCCTACAAACCAAATCAAGGCACACATCAGGGAAACAAACATCATCTTGGAATAATATTAGGATATCAGGCAATCTGTAATATGCTGGGTGACAGGTCTGAGCCTTCTTTTTTTTTTTTTTGCAGAGACAGAGTCTCACTTTATCGCCCTGGGTAGAGTGCCGTGGCGTCACACTGCTCACAGCAACCTCCAGCTCTTGGGCTTAAGCGATTCTCTTGCCTCAGCCTCCCGAGTAGCTGGGACTACAGGCGCCCGCACAGCGCCCGGCTATTTTTTTGTTTTGCAGTTTGGCCGAGGCCAGGCTTGAACCCGCCACCTTCAGTATATGGGCCGGCGCCCTACTCGCTGAGCCGCAGGAGCCGCCCTGAGAGGAGTGTTTCATTTCTTCTTCATCTGTGAACCATCTCATAGAGTCCATATTGGTGCCGGACAATATTTTTAGTGGTAAAAGGTTCTGGCTACTGTTCAAACATGGAGATATGATCAGTAACACAAAAGCAGTCCAAAAAGCTTTCTTCATAACACACAGTTTGAGACCTAGAATCTGACTTTCACCAGTTGAGGTCAACACAGGAGATTATTGGTATTTAGGAATCTGAACAATCCTCAGGAACCATGTCTTCTATAGGCTATAGTAAATAAAAAACATCGCAATTTTGGATGTAGGTTTATGTTACCAGAGAAGACTTTTAACTTCCTTCCACCTGATCTGTGATATAAGCAAGGCATAGACTTTGGCTTACAGGAGACAATTCAGTACTGACTGTGAAATGCATCACCAAGATCCCGGAAATACTGTGTCTTCTTGGTGGTCAATGGAGCTGAGTCACACTCACGGGACGACAGATGCTTGATAATTCAGCCACGCCCCACACTTAAACGCCAGAGGCAGCTAAAGAAACTTATGCATGATTCATATCACTTCATCTATGACTCTCTGCTGAAATCGTGACTTCATTTTCTCCATTTCTCATTGTTCTGCATTGTTTCAAATCTGTGACTTGGTGGCACCCAGGGCAGTTCAAGAATATGAAAGACTGTCTCTGTTTCCTTTTCAAGGCGGCCTCTGACCACGTGAATCTGGATGCCTGCGTTTCCATGTTCACATCAGAGATGTGAACTTCCTTCCTAGCACTCTGGGAGCTCGGAAGTTTGAGACCAGCTTGAGCAAGATACTGACCCCATCTCTATGAAAAATAGGAAAATTAGCTGGACATCGTGGCGGGCACCTGTAGTCCTGGCTACTCGGGAGGCTGAAGTAGGAGGCTCACTCGAGTCCAAGAGACTGAGCAAGGTTGATGCTACGATATTCTACCCAAGGTGAGAGAGAGGGAAAGAAAGAAAAGAAGGAAATGCCCTCCTTCTCCCAACAGGCTCTGTTGCATGTGTTCAGATGATTTGTATCAGCACAAAGGTACAAGTGGGTGAGCCCCTTTGTTGAAGCATGTTAATTCTCACAAGACCTGGATCCAAGGACGCGGCTTAGTAAAACTCTCCAAGTTTCACCAGCCCAGCCCTTTACGTTAAAATAAACAGGATATGAACGGCCTGCTTTAACTTCTTCCAAGTCCCCCATAAGCCAGCAGTGGAGGGCATGGTGTGAAGGAAACTCGCCCCCTCAGTCACTTCCTCCCCCACTGCAGGCCCACGAGGAGAGGAGCCAGGCAGGCCACTCTCACCAGTCTGGTGAAGAGGCTCCAGTAGGAGGTGGGCACGCCACCTTCTCCAGCAACCCCAATAAGCTGTTGTGTCTGCATCACCCCACTTTTCCACGTGGCGACCAAATGTTGTACGTTTCTCATAGGTAGGTAGTTAGCTCCTGGCTAATCTGCATGCATGAACTGGGTAAAGAGTTGCTAAAAACCTCAGACCTGAAACTCACAGGGAGGGAGTTGGGGCAAGCCGGCTGGAGACCCTTTCCTAAGACAAACAGGGCAGGAAGCCCAGCCTCACCAGGAGGTGGACACAGCCTTTGCAACTGCAAAGGCACCAGGACATGTGCCAGGATAAAGCAGAAACGACAAATAGCTCATGTCATATGCAGAACCCAAAGAGCTGCGAGGTGCTTATCACTGCTTGTTGAGAAGGATTCTGGGGCCGCATCCGGGCTCACCAGGAGTCAGATCCGTGGTTATTCAGCTGCAGGCCCAGGATGAGGAGTAGTAGTGGGTAGATGTCCCTTTGGCAATAGGCAGGAATTCTGAGGTCAATTCTAGCAGGGAACCCAGATCACATTTAACAAGGCCTGCCATCTCCACAGGTTTGCCCAACATCCAACCCCAGCTGAAAGAAACTACTTGAGGTCAGACAGGAAGGAAAAAGGTTCCAATCAGAGGCATGCCTTGGAGACCTTGGGAAGCGCCCTCGAACTTTCCCGGCTTCCTCATGCTTGTTCCTTTCAGCACCCATTTCAGGATTAAGGAGTTGGGGAGACTGCCTTGCTCAGGAGCTGGGCATGAGGAAAAAAAAATGCTCTTCGTCAGGAGTAGCAGAGTGAGTATGGAAAGAAAAGCCAGTTACAAGCCTGGGGCCTGTGTACCAAGAGTGAGGCCCACCTGCGGGACAGGTGTCCAAAGGGTGGGCAGCTGTGAGAGAGGTCACAGGGAGACGGAACAAGTGGGCATCCTATGAGATTTTTTAAAACTCCATTGAGAATATTTCCTGGCCTTTCCTCTCATAAGAATAATGATTAAAGGGAAGTTATCAGGCAGCACCTGTGGCTCAGTGAGTAGGGCGCCGGCCCCATATACCGAGGGTGGCGGGTTCAAATTAGACCCTGGCCGAACTGCAACAACAACAACAACAACAAAATAGCCAGGCATTGTAGCAGGTGCCTGTAGTCCCAGCTACTCAGGGGGCTGAGGCAAGAGAATCGCCTAAGCCCAGGAGTTGGAGGTTACTGTGAGCTGTGACGCCATGGCACTCTACCGAGGGGGATAAAGTGAGACTCTGTCTCTACAAAAAAAAAAAAAAGAGAGAGAGAAGTTATCAAAAAATTGATTGTATTTGTGGCAATATGGGGAGCTGACCTATAGTTTGGGCAAAGAGGACCTCTATGTAGCTTAAAAATATCAGCTTTACAACTGAAGACTTTGCTTTTCTTTCTGTAGAAAGAACTCCTAAATTTATAGATCTATAAAACTATAGAAATGGACTGTAGCCTATTGAAGGAATTTCTCCCCAAATTGAAAGAAATTTGTATGGGTATGTTTTATTAGTGAATATCATGGAAGCTAAACTGATCTCTAATTTCTAAGCCATAAAACGTTTACATTCCTATTAGACCTTTTTACAAATGCATTTTTCACCATTCTATATTCCCTCATAAGGCACTGTTCAATTAAGTCTTTTAAGGAAATTCATTATAAATTCCTTTCATAGCCCAAATATTCTTTGAAGAATGAAGAAAACCAAAATATGCCCATTTTCCTTGGAAAATTCACCAGGCTATTTTATGAATTGAAACTCTTAAAATTAGATCATTTTCTTTGAAAGAAGCCAGGACACATACTCATTCTCAACACTTCCTGCCTCTGGGTGGGATGGACGTTTCCAGGGAATTGCTGTGCCAAAGTCCTACAAGTCTGGTCTTTAAACCTGTTTTCCAAGCTGCCCTCCAGTTGTTTGTGGAGAAACATGCCTTTCATGGCAAATGGAAACATATCCAGTGTCAAGTTCCCTGATCTTAGCTCTAAAATTAGACCGTGTTGGGTGTGGGGAGTGGAGTGGGGGTGAGGAGTGCAGGACTGACTGTACTCACTCAAAAACTCAAATTAGAGGGGACTGTGGCATGTCCTATGTATTTTGTGTTATTTTCTGCTGCAATCCGGGGGCTCTTGCGGGATAGGCCCTGTATTCAAACAGGAAGCACTCTCCCCCTATTACTCCCGCCCCTTAATAATTGTGGCCCTCTGTTTAAACTTTTACTTCTAAAGTCAAAATGGAGAGGGCAGTAGATGGATGGGTGTTGGATGAATAGACAGTGTGTTCGGGGGTGTGTTTAACATTATACCGATTCTGAAAACTTGCGGTTCTACCTCTGAACTGTCCCTGAAAATCAACCTCCTGCCTTGTTCTTCCCACTGTACCTGTCCCCAAGATTCTAGTGTGCCCTGACCTTTCCAAGTTTCTGAGCAAAGCCATGGGGATGAGCGTCCCTCTTGCCAGGGCCATGGAAGGGGGATGGGAGAGAGGGAAGGGCCGGTGTCCCAGGACCTTCTGCTTCTGCTGGAGGCTGGTGCTGCCGCGTCTTTCCCTCGGCTTTGCCAGAAGGGGAGGAAGTCAGTGGAAGGAAGTCCTCCGTCTGGGGGAATGAGAGCAGTTTTGCCCTGCCAATCAAAGCGAAGTTCTGCCAGACCATTGCCCGCCTGTTGGTTTGTCTACTTCCTCCTTTGCTTAGGTCTCAGGGCGTACTACCCAAACCTTAGTTCTGCTTCTGTGTCCCCAGTGCTTATATAGCCTGAAGCCCAGGGACTGGAGTTCGTTTAGGTCTCTGACATATAATTAAGATTCAACAAGGATCTGAATGAGCAAATTTGGTGTGGTGGTGTCTGCTTTGTGTGAGACCCACATCCTGTCACTGAGAGAGACGCAGTGGGGGTAGGGAGGCTCAGGCCCCTGTAGCTTGCAAGGTCCCCCCTTCAAGTGAGGGACAGGACGGATCAACTGTGGTGCCCACAAAGATGCAAATAAAGCATGCACTTCCATGTCTCTAAATCCAACCCGGTGCTTGGCACATTGTTAGAAATGCCTGTTGATTAAATAATCTAAATCCAAGAAATACTCATCTGAGTAGTGTTTGTTTCCAGCCACTATGCTTTTTTTTTGAGACAGAGCCTCAAGCTGTCGACCTGGGTAGAGTGCTGTATTGTCACAGCTCACAGCAATCTCAAACTTCTAGGCTCAAACGATTCTCTTGCTCAGCCTCCCAAGTAGCTGGGACTACAGGTGCTCACCACAACGCCCAGCCATTTTTTGGTTGTAGTTGTCATTGTTGTTTGGCAGGCCCAGGCTGGATTCGAACCCACCAGCTCTGGTATATGTGGCTGGCACCTTAGCCGCTTGAGATACAGGCTCTGAGCCAAGCCTCTATACTTTTGAAATAAACCTAACCACTCCAGAATCTGCACTTTGGAATAGCTCTTCTCTCTCCAGTCTTGAAAGGGGCTTTGAATGGAATCTAGTAAGTGGTGCCCTTCCCCCCATTCAAATTCTATGGCACCGTTTTCCCCTTGCCTGAGGTCCCAGGGAGTGGTAGCAGCCAAGGGCTTCTAATTAGCAAACTGGTGCCATTTGTGATAATGGCTGTGGTCAAACAGCTAAAATTATCTCAGGTGGAGCTTGGGCTTTGTTCAGACAACCTCGGTTGCTACTGTTGGTCAGTCTATGGAACAACAGGCTTGGGGACAAGATCTGGAGCCTGGCCACTAGAGAAAAGCGTGAGGCGTGGGGGCTGGGGATGAGACACGTTTATTCTTACATAAAAACTGCAAAGGCTCAACAGAGTTCTGTTGTTTGCTGTTGATGGTGGTGAAAGGACAGAGAAGACAGGGTGAAAGGCTGGAGTTTGCTTTGGAGTCAGGCAGGAAAGGAGCTGGAAATCATTCGTAGAGTTTGCTGCTTTGTTTTAAATAATTGAGATGTGTTGCCAAAGGGGAAAAGTTCAAGATCTGAACCTTGTTGTATAAGTTATTCAGCGAGTCTCTCTTCATTCAGTAGACATAAAAATGTGGTGTAAGTAAATATACTGGCTAGTTTTGAAACCTAATAATCTGAGGATAGTTCAGAGAAGCCTTAATGGGGCTTCTGGAACTCTTCATGGTTTTTTGGTTTTGCTTGATTTTACTTTTGTTTGTTTTGTTTTGTTTTCTTTTAAGAAATAGGGTCTCGGCTCGGCGCCTGTGGCTCAATGGGCTAAGGCACCAGCCACGTATACCTGAGCTGGTGGGTTCAAATCCAGCCTGGGCCCGCCAAACAACAATGATGGCTGCAACCAAAGAATGGCCGGGCGTTGTGGTGGGCGCCTGTAGTTCCAGATACTTGGGAGGCGGAGACAAGAGACTCGCTTGAGCCCAGGAATTGGGGGTTGCTGTGACCTGGAATGCCACAGCACTCTATCCAGGGTGACAGCTTGAGGCTCTGTCTCAAAAAAAAAAAAAAAGAAATAGGGTCTCACTCTGTTACCCAAACTGGAGTCTAATGGTGCTATCAAACTCACAGCAAACTCAAACTCCTGGGCTCAAGTGATCCTCTTGCCTCAGCCTCCCCAGTAGCTAGGACTACAGGAGCCACACCACTATACCCTGATAATTTTAATTTTTGTTTGTTTTTTTTTTTGGTAAAGACAAGGTCATACTATGTTGCCCAGGCTGGTCTCAAACTCCTGGCCTCAACTGGTCCTCCCACTTCAGCCTCCGAAAGGGATTTCAGGTGTGAACCACTGCCCCTGCCTACACCCCCCCAGGTTTTAATGGCTTTTTGTGCCCAGTGAGGCAGCTCACAGGTGTCTTTTGTGCCCTCTAGGATGCAGATGTGGAGCTGGGAAGAAAGGTGGCACTGAGCACCTTCTCCAGCCTGGCCCCCGGGAACTTGGCTCAGGAGCAATGAGGTCATTTGAGAAATGACAGAGCTGCAGACACGTTTTCCTGCTCACCCACACACACATGCATGATCACAGGAGCCTGTACAGTTTCAGAGGATCCAGGGTCCCCGAATCTACCCAAGGGCCTCTGAGAACTTACCTTTCCTTCATTCCCAAGGTTCGCCCCCTCTGCCCACTCCAGAATCAACTCTAAGTCCTTAGCATGGTTCAAACCTCCCGTGGTGTGGCCTCAGCCTCCCCCCATTGGCCCTGTGTCCCACTGCATGTTTACTACCGGGCACAAAGGCTTTGGGGGCTGTTAAGTACAGATGGCCTGGAGTCCCACAAAGACACACAAAGGGACTTGGCCCCATGTGCCTGGCAGGCCTTAACGCAGTTGAGCCCCAGACATTAACACCTTCTGCAGAGCTAGAAAGCGAAAGGAAAATCCAGAGGATTCCACCTGGCATTAAATGCCCTTTAAAAAGAAAGAAAGAAGATTGTACTATACATTCTTTGCATGTGGCTTTGAGTAAGAGGTTCTCTGGCAAAAACGATCATCATTCATATTTCAGGACAGCCCCAGCCCTTTACAGGATTGCCGTCTCCCTCTCTTTTTCTTAAACCCAAGGTTTCTTTGCTCTTTACCAAACAATTTAGACCTTGTTCTCATTTTTCACTTGGGATGTTAAAAATGCTCTCAGGAAACAGTTCTGCCATTCAGAAATTCCAAATATATCCGTGAGCCTTTATTATTCCTCAAGGTTACGGGAATTTTCCTTGGAAACTATTTGAATTTCAGTAGACTTTCTGCCCTTCATGTCTCTCCTTGCTTTTAAAGTGAGTTTTGGTAAATCGAAGTCTCTGAGCTTATTTATTTATTTTGCCAAATTTAGGCTGTCTAAATATGCTTTGTTACTATTATTATTAATTTTTTTTTTTTTAAAAAGGATTTAAAGCCCTCCTCCTGAATTTCCTCTTGAAAATGAACTGGGTAGGAGACGAGTGTGTCATTAGTTATCTTCAGCATTAAGCTGGTATTGACATTAAAAAATGAAGCCAGCTGAACATAAAAAAGACGTCTTTTGGCATCTCTTTTAACAATCTGAACAAAACCTCGAAAGCCATTCCATCTTCTGGTCCCAACTTTGTAAATTAGACCCCTGAGTATGCCAAATTTCAGGAGCTCTTTTATCTTTATGCCGAGACGCTCTTCCAAAGAGAACTAAATATATTGGATGTTGCCAGTAGAAACAAAAGCAGGCGTCTGTGAGACAACAGGGGAAGAACGCTGTTGGTCTCACTCCTTGCCTGACATTTTGAGTGGAAAATGACAGTGTTGGCACAGTGGCCTCTCCCATACGGCCAGTGTGTTCACTGCAGAGCTGCTTCTGGGTCCCAGCAATCTGTCCTGCCCAGGCGCAGCACAAGCTGTAGAGGCCCAGCTTGGAACTGGACTCGGCAGACAGGCTCTCAGGAGGTAACTGGGGACCCCAGGGGCGCTCTGTGTCATCATCCTTCCTGGGAGTAAGAGTGCTGCCTTGCCAGGGTGAACCCCTTGTGGGGGGCAGGGCTGAAGGATCTCTTGACCTCTAGAAGTTGCACGAAAATCAGAAGACACTGGCCCACATCTGAGGGACATCTGGCTGGACCCTGACTGTGCCTCATGTGCTCTGGTTTGGTTGTGTTTGGCCAGGTTTGGTGGGAAGCTTCCTGGTTTGGGATCACATGATCTGAGGTCATTGTGCCTTCCCTTTCTAAAGGCTGTGTGTCCTCAGGCACATCATTCAACCTCTCTGGACCTATATAATGTGGATAATAATGTCTTCAAGGCCTCCCTCTGGGTTGCTGTGAAGAATAAGCAAGTTGGTAGCTGTGAAACCATTTGGTAACCTATAAAACTCCAGACATGGTGGCTTTTGGAGGCCTGGGACCCTGTACTAAGACTCTGTACTGTGAGAAGTTGCCCTGGCCTCCAAGCAACCAGCTTTGGGCTTGGGTGTTCTGTGACTCTGAGCTTCATAGTTACTTTTTGAGGTCCATTGGCCTGTTCTAATCTCACCTGTTCTCCTGCTTCACCATGAGACTTTGGCCAAACTACCCTACCCGTCTGTTCTCAGCTACTGTGTCTGGATCATGAATCTGGTGCCTGACTCCATCTGTTTCAGGAGGACCTGTAAGAGTCTTTTTACAAGTTCGTTTATTTAGCCAGCCTATATCAGGGGTCTGCTCTGTGTCTGGCACTTAGGGAAGAATAATGAGTAAAATAAAACTCCTGCCCTTATTGAAGAGACAGACAAGTGATCAGTAAGTGTAGGGCAACACAATCAGATTACAAAGAAAAACGGAGACAGTGCCAGGGAGCCCCGTGGGCCCTGCCCTTAAACGGCAGGATTAGAACGGCAGGATCTTCTTGCCAACTTAATTTCACCTATGCCTTTTGTAGATGAAAGAAGCTGTGATGTGTGCATCCAGGAAGACACGGTGACAGCAGGAATGCTCACACATCTGCTGAAGGGTCAGCCCCACGACACACAGAGCCACGGGGGAAGAGGTTTCTGTGCTTCGTACAGTATTCTCAGGCTAGTTGTCTAGGGACTGTCCAAAGTGGAGATGTCCTTATCCCTGTACCATCAACCTTGTGCTGTCACATCTGAACATTCTGCTCACTTCCCCCCTGAAAGTCATTTCTTATTGGGGCCAAAGTGACACTAAGCAGTCACAATGTTTGATAAGGTGGTGGTGAATGATCAACCCGCAACACACCTGGGAGAAGTCAGGTGCAGCCTGAGGTCAACCTTCCCTGACTCACCTCCGAAGCTGGTAGAGAAGCCTCATCCCATCCTCTGCCTGAAGCTGAGTGGAGGAGTCATCTGGAATCTTGTCATATATAGGATGGCCAGGGGACACTAGACAGGTGGCCATAGTCAGTCAAATTGCATAGAAATTCATTCATTCTTCTCTTCACTTATTGAAGGGAATCACATGTATCAGGTGGGCTTGGATTTAATGGGGTAGAACCAGGAAATGGTAGCTTCTTCCTTCCCCTCCCAGCCCTGCCCTTCCAATCCATTCCATTGATCTTTCACCGATCATCATCCCAGGAAGATCCCATAATTATTCTGTCCCTTTCAGGTATTAATGAATAGTCCTCATGTTAGAGTATTTAAAAAGCTTAGACCAATATTTATTTAAAGCTATTTTCCCTTCCCTTCAAGCTTGAAAAGACCTCCCAGTCTGTCTTTCATTAATGCTTTGCCCTGTGCCCTTTACTAGCTGTTTCCAGTTCCCCAGGCAGGGCAGAGAGTGGAGAGAAGAAAGAAAGGGAAAGAAGCACAGTATCTCTTTCTGCAGCTGTGGTGGCTGTCATCTAGCCATTGGTGTCCTCTGAATACAGACACTCAGTGGTGCTTCTTTTTCTTGTAGGCACTTCAGTGAGTTCCTTGGATCCCTACTGCCCCAAGTTCTGTGCCTTGCAGCTCCTGGATTTGGAACAGTGCCCTCCCTGACAGCCGCTTCACCTCCAGTGCCAATGGGACACCCCACATGGCCATCTAATGTCCGTTCACCTGTCCTGGCAGGCAGATCTCTTGTCTGGGGAACGTTCAAGAGCTCAAGTTCAACCACCATCCTCAGAGTCCACAGGGCCCATGGAAATACATGTCATATGTTGTACCAGCAAGCTCTGAAGTACAAGCCGCGTCTAAGAGATTTTTGTTCCTCAAGATGGTGACAGCCAGGGCAGACCTTAAAGACTCCACTGCTTAGTAAAGAAACAGGGAATTTAGACTCTCTTCCTGGCTGATTTTCCCACTCTCTTAAAGCCACCGTTACTTGGCTCAAGGATAGCAAAAGCTGCCCACCTCACCCCACAAAAGAAAAGGAAAATAAATGCATAATACTTCTTACAAGAAATCCCTTATACTCAATCAAAACCACATCAGTATTTCAATTTGTATCTGTATCTAAATGTTATTTTGGCCAACTGTTAACAAGTCCTGGATGGATGGTAAGAAGAATCTTTCTTTAGAGTATGGGGCCATTTGGCCAGACATGGCAACTCACACAGGTAATCCTAGCACTTTGGGAGGCTGAGATGGGGAGATTCTTGAAGCCAGGAGTCCAAGACCACCCCGAGAAAGAGCAAGTCCCTGTCTCTACAAAAAATAGAAAAATTAGCTGGATGTGGTGGCATGGCTTCTGTAGCTTCAGGTACTTGGAAGGTGGGAGGATTAATTGAGCCCAGAAGCTAAAGGCTGCAGTGAGCTATGATATGCCACTGCACTCCAGCCTGGGCAACAGAGCAAGACCCTAACTCTAAAAAAAAAAAAAAGAATATGGGGCCACTTATTACCCAGCTCAGCTTTTGTCATCAGCAGAACTTCTCAAACAACAGAAAAATTCCACTCCAACATTGTTATTCATTCACTGATTCCTGATATTCAGCAAACATCTATCCAACCCATACCATGTACCCAGGATCATGCCACAGGGCACCCAGCAGAGAGAGTAAAACTGACATTGACTCTGACCTTTCCTAGGTACGCTGGGTGAATTCACTGACTGCTGGCTGCTTGAACATCTAAATTTGATGAATCCAACATCCTATCAATTGGAACTCTGTTATTTAAATTTGTTATTAAATTTGATGAACCCAAAATCCTGTCAATGTCAATTGTAACTCTGTTATTGTGCCCTTGGGGTGCATGACTGTAAAGGCAGTTATAACTTTATGTTTGTAAATAGTGCTCCCCAATGCAAAGATCCTGAAGTGCCTTTGAGTCATCACTGAAAACTTAACCATCAGAATTATTTTAGTGTTGAGTATATTTTGCTGATATCTGCTTCTTTAGCAAGTAAAAACGTAATTATGTTTCTATTTCAATACTAAATAGATGTATGCTCTAAGATAGAGTTTCCCTGTAATCTAAATATTTGCTAAATCCTATCCTGTTATGTGACTGGCTGTTGTTAACAATTCTGTGAAGAATGTATGTGTATATTTGAGTGAGTGTTTGTAAATTTTTTCCTTTTATGGTGAGTTTTTTAATTAGATTCAGGTTTCCTGGTATTTTCTTTTTAATTCGAAAAATAAAATTATCCACTTTCTTGACTTGAATCAATAACTCATTAAAATATTTGGTGTAACTTAATTTTTTAAAAATACAAAGTCGTGTTTTAAAAACACTGCTCCTATTCTCGGCACTGTCAGTCAAAAACATTCAATTTAGAACATCTGCCTTGTTCCTAAAGTTGGATTCTATGTATTTTGATTTCATGAAAAAAAAAATTTAATATAATTAAACCTCATTGTAGATAAAAAGTTTTGATCTCATATAGGGAAAAACACCAGAAAAAAATCTTTATTAATGCCAAGTATTACAATTATAAAGTTTTTGCATCCTAACCCCTGTTTCCCAATGTAACGTGTAAATCTCATTAACCTTATAAGTATGAAATTTAAAGAGCAAAGAACTTCTCCCTTTTTCTTTTGCCATGTCTGATTTGCAAACCAGCCCCTAGTCCAAGTGTTGGCAGATAACAATATTCTAAAGGGCATCCAAGTGTAAGAATAACTACATGTTTGCAGATGTGTTAGGAAATATGCCCCATCAGTCACTTTTCATTTGAAAGGCAGAAAAATAGGCACCTAGCAATAGCGAGCCGTCGCTCAGGATTAGAGAAAAAACATTTTCAACTGGGACCTGTTAACCCCTCCTGGGAGAGCTGTCGAGCTAGTGCATTTAGTGGCACGAAACATCCCCACACAGGCGTGGCTGTTCATTGTCCATATTCACGGTGAATGACTGTAATGACACCACCAAAGGGTGGCTTTGGGTAGCTGAGACAGGACCTTTTGGGAGCCTCCGGACAGGTTCCTAAGAGAGGTCTGTGCAGAACGCCGAGGGACCAAGTGAGAGTTGTGCTTTCCCCTCTGAAAAGCCATCACCCTCCTCCCTGTCCCCCCTCGGAGCAGATTTGTAGGCGGAGCCGGTGCCGCCTCCTCCCGGAGCCGAAGTGAGGATCTGGGGCTCCTCTGCGCGGAGCCACCTGCCCCGCAGCCCTGTGCTGAGCTCGCACAGCGCAGTAGAGGCGGGAGAGGAGGAGGAAGGGAACCTGACATTCAGCCCGGAGAGGTTCCTTGAGGAGCGTCCGCAGGGGCCTGCATCTGGGCCAGGCGATGGAGGGAGGACTTCGGGCCCCCGGCCCACTCTGCAGCCAGTAGCGAGCCCTTGTGGCAAATGCCAGGGGTTAGACCGAAGAAACCCGCCCAGTCCTGGAGCAGCCCCCTTCAGGCACTCAGGATTCCCAGGGGCAGGATGTTCTGTGTCAGACACTTGGGAGCAGGCAGAGATTCACACATAATCAAGTCACCTTCTTGCCTTTAGTTTAGAGTGTGTTGGTCCAGCCAGGGCTGTCAGGCATGCAGTGGGGATTTGGGTACGTGGGGGGAGTGAAGGCTGGAGGCCAGGGGGGCTTTCCCTTGCTCCTTGGCAGGGGTGGGGGGAGGGAGAGAGAGAGAGAACAAAAAATGGCATCCCACTCTCAGGGACAGAAGTGGGAGGAACTCGGGAGTTTAAGACCAGCCTGAGCAAGAGTGAGACGCTGTCTCTACTAAAAATAGAAAAACTAGCCGGGTGTTGTGGAGGGAGCCTATAATCCCAGCTCCTCAGAGCTGAGACAGGAGGATCATTTGAGCCCAGGAGTTTGAGGTTGCTGTGAGCCACGGTGATGCCACAGCACTCTACCCAGGATGACACAAGACTCTATCTCAAAAAATCAAAGAAAAAGAGCTTCTATTCGAAATAGATGGTGGGAGTGATTGCACAGCATTGTGAATGTAATTGATGCCATTAAAAATGATTAAAGTGGCCAACTTTGTTGTTTAACAATTTTGAAATGATGTAATATGCCAGAAATCATGGATTGTGCATTTTTAAATGGATGAATTGTATGGTATATGAATTTATTTCTCAATAAAGCTTTTTTTTAAAAAAATGATATCCACAGGCAGCCCCTGTGGCTCAAGGAGTAGGGCCCCAGCCCTCTATGCCGGAGGTGGCAGGTTCAGATACGGCCCTGGCCAAAAACTGCAAAAAAAAAAAAAAGATATCCACAAGCAAACGCACGTGTGAGAGAGGATGCACGCAGGAGAGAGTTTCAGGTTCGTAGTTAATAGACTTTGGTTGGAAACTGTCAGAATGAGGACTGGGCAATGGTGGGGAGGAAAAATGGAACCTGTGTGTCCATTGCCGTGGGGGGGGAAGAAAGAAGTAAACTATGACAGATGCTAACACGGTGATATTACAGGCTGCGCATATTTTTTTAAGGGAGAGTATTCAACACAAATCCCACACCTGTTTCCGCTTTCTCCATGCGCTTGGTTTACAAAGTCAGGCATATAGAGGCTGTGGCGATGGCAATGAAGCTGAAGCTCCTATTTTCCCCTTGAAGTACACTATTGTGCTTAGGAATGCAGCACATTGCTTTTTGATTATGTGTTGGCGCCAGAGTCCTTTTTCCTGGAAGCACATCACCAGTGTCAAGGAGGTGTGGTGTGGTGAAGGTCATGGTTGGGTCTAGGTCAAAGACCTGCCTTCCTGCTTAGGAGACCTTGAGGGGTCATCACTTGGGCTTCTTTGGCCATAAAATGCAGATGACACACCTTCCCTGCCTTCTCCACAAACAAGATAAGTGTTTAGTAAACTGTGAATCACTGTCCTAGCAGCTCTGCTGGATGCACATAATCGAAACCCAAACAAGTAAGCAAAAAGAAGGCCCTGACTTGAAAAGAGATTGGGATACCGTTCAGAAACCATGGCAGGAGGTAAGGCCGGATGCAGAGCCAGGTCTGGAGAGCTGGGAACACAGCTCACTCCATATGGCTTCTGTCTGCTTATCCACCCACTGTCATCTCTCTCTCCCTCCCCCAGAGAGGTCTCTGTTGTTAGGGCTCGCAGGGCCAAGCCAGGCCACCCCCTGACTCCTGTAATTAACATGCCCTCTACTCAAATTGTGAGCCTAGACTGTAGTGTCAAGTCCTAATTCAGCTGATTCAGCCTGGGCTGGGTGTGGACATCTTGTCCAGTGAGTCAGGAATGTGGGCAGGGGTCACATGGGATAAGCTTGGCCATCCTTTGTCCATCCGTATGGGTGTGAGCTGGGCAGGTACTGGGAGAGGAGCCTTGTAAACACATGGCAACAGCTAGTGGTGTGATTACAACAGTCGGGGAGGAGGAAGATTTGATATTGAGGGCCTCTGGGCCTGGTATCCCTGTCTTAACGGCCCTCTACAAGTTGTCATGTGAGCCCTGGAGGCTGGCTGCTGCTGGGCAGTGTGGCCAAATAAAACGAGGCTGGAGGGCCCTGCCAGTGGACAGGGCTAGGCCAGCAGGGGTGCCTTGGGAGCCCTGGAGCCTCCTGGCAGCAGGGTCCGTGTTGCTCTCTCAGAAAATGTATTGCAGCTCAGAGTGGTTCTAAGGCCTGGAGCCCCCTGCCAGCTAGCTTGCACAAGAAGGATACTCTTCTGGGGCTGCTTTTCCACACCCCTTTGTCCTCTCCCTCCTGCTGCCCTTTGGGCCACTCCATGGTTGCCAGCTCTCCGCCCTGGATGGGCACTGATCTCCCCATGAAAAGATAAGGAAGATGCTGAACTAATGGCTGCCGATTTTTTCCTCTTCTTTCTCTTTCATTGCCTGTGGTCTGCAATTTCCCATTCCCCTCTTGGCCTTCAAAGCTGTGCGAGGTGAGCAGGTGTTGAGAGCAACTTTGTTCTTTTACAGCCAATCTCATTATATGGAGAGGATCCAGCTCACTCTGTGTAGCTGGCAGCTCCTCCAGGGCCAGACCACTGGGCAGGGCTCCCAAGAGCAGGGCTGGCCTCTTTGGTGTCACGAGGGGACAGGCTGGGCCTGTCTGTCTCTTTCTCCAAGAGCAAGCTGCTTTTCAAGCAGATAACAATTGACTGCCTCAGATAGACTGCAATTCAGAAAGGTAGCAACTCTACTATCCTTGCAGAAAAAGTAAAACTCCAAACCGAGGGCTCTTCTTCTATCCCCCTCAATTCTGTGCCATCCTTTAACCTCTCCCCCATCCTCTTTTGCTACTGAGCACAGATGGGCCAGTAGACCTAGCCCCCTGCACTATAGACGATTCTGGTTATGGGAAGGGAGGCAGGCAGAAGACCCAGAGCTTAACTGAGCAGACACAGCAGATCTCCGCAGGATTTAACCCTTAAGGATTAGCCCTTAAGCCACAAAGGTAAACAAGTACATGATTACATCCACGGCTAGTTATTTAATAATAACTAGCATCTGTTCCCAGCGCTGCCCTAATCAGTTTACATTTGTCAACTCACACAGCAAATGAGTGACAGAGCCAGGATTTGAACCCAGATAGTCACTAGAAAAACTTCCTCTCACATTATCTGCCCCTCACAATGCACACAAAACAGAATCAGCCTTTGCTCTTGTGCATTTGTGTGAATTTATGTGATCAACAGATACCACTAGGAAGAAGAAATATTTTAAATATCTAATGATTGGGAAAGCAAGCTTTAGAGGCTAAAGATGCCATGACCAATCTGAAGCTCAGCCATCAGCTTGCAATTCTGCAAACTTCCCACAGGAGTAAAACTGGCCATTCTCATTGCTGGTAATTTAGAGAGGCCTTGATGTGCAGGTCAGGAGGGCAGGTCATTATTTAAGCAATGTGAGCCGATGGGGGGTGCTGGAAAATGAACAAAGGTGTGAAATGTTCCACAGCTGCTCACCCTAATGCTTATTGACTTTAAAATCTGTGAACATATGGTAATGGCTGGCAGCATAAAGTAACAGTTGAAAACATATAGACTTAAGGAAAAAAACAGCCACTGCCCCATCTCCCCACATCGCTCCCCCAAAGAGCACGGTTGTCCTGCTCACCTTTCGCACTCCTAAATCAGAAGAAAGTCAGAGAAGCAAGGTCCCTTTTCTTCAGCTCATCCTCCAATTATCAATGTGAGAGGACTTTTTTCCCCTCCTGAAACCGAAGTTAGTATTTTGGTTCTTGACTATGGCATTTTTACGTGCTGTGCCCTTCCACGGTTTTTGCTGGATCTGGTTAAATTCCACTTCTTTGTTTTACGTGGCTGGAAATGTTGTGACAGCATTTTGTTTGGGAGGTCTTCAGAAATACAGGCCACGGCTGCTTCTCTTGCCAGGTAAGGAGCCCCACACCCTGGCATCCAGCAAACTCCACATCTTCCCCCTCCTTTTGAACCCTTCGAGAGCACGCTGGTGGCGATGACCACCCCCTTCTCTGTGTCAGGACCTGACTTCTTAGGCTTTCTAACTTTCCGGTTTGCACACTTGGTATCTCTGTCTTCTAGATTGTAAGATTCTGAAGGTTCAGAAGCGTGTTTTCTTCATTTGTCCCCTTCCTCGTGCCATCAACAGTAGTGGTTGAGCACCTCGTCCACCAGTGTACTTGGTCACCTTTGTCTACCTGCTGCCGAACTTGCAATGCCTTTGCTCAAGGAGGGAGCTGCCACTTCTCAGAGACGTCTCTGGATCCTCCCTTCCCCTAATCAAGCTGACTAGGGAAACAGGGGCACTCCCAGAATGGAAGCCAGGGTCACCCTCAAGGGAGAGGCCCGCAGGTCGGTTTCAGGACTACATGGAGGCTCCCCTAGGTGTCTGCTCACCCAGAAGGACCCATCCAGGCAGCAACTTCTTGTTTAAACACCTCTCCAGAAAGCAGAGAGCACTAGTTTCTTGTCCAAGATCTACCCTCCCTTCTTTCCTAGTGACAGGGCCCAGTGTTAGCAGTTAGCATGTATTCCCTGGAAAGACCTTTCCTTGCTTCTCTTGCAGAACACAGAGGCAGAAGTTGTTGGGTGGGACTTCCAGGAAAACCTCAGGTGCCATTCCATCCTTCCTGCTTCCTGTTGTTTGGGATATGGATGTGATGGCTGGAACGGCAATAGGCATATTGAGGCTATGAAGACAAAACTAAAAGAATCACAAGACTCAGCCCTGATTTTCTTGAGCCACTAAACCAATGCCAGTAATTATCTCTGTTTGCATTTCTTATGACATGACACAAGTACACACCTTCATTTAAGCCACTATGGTCACTTGTTACTAGCAGCTGAAAGCAAGTCCTGCTACGCTGCCTTAGAGGGCAGTTTGCTGACAGCTCAAAGGCTTAGCAAGAGGGAATTGAGCTCTACCAAAGCCACAATTCTCAGAAATTCTTCCCTCGCAGACAAGCCCAAGAGCCAATCTCCTCTGAGCTAAGTAAGATTCTTTTTGGTGTTCCTAAATTTAACTTCTTCAGCGAAAGTGAAACACGAAAGACACCAGGCTTCCTCCACAGAAGTAGTTTTAGGAAAGCAAGTCATCATCTCCCTTTGATGTGTGGTCACCTGTGAAGTGCTGCTGATGCCATGCCTGTGAGCTACGTGGCGGAGCTCTCCAACATCTGGCAGCTCAGCCGCTACTTGCTTTTTTAAGCCCAAGTCAAACCGAGCATTCAAATGCTCCCAATTTAGTCTCCTCAGCATTATGCTGGGCTTCTCTACCTTGGCCCACAGCTGTTGGCAATTCAAAGCACTCTCTTCTACAGTGCTTTTCAGTGTTTTTAGCCCATGCGTGTTTTTAGCCCGTGCATTCTCTTCATCCCCAATGTGATGAAGCCATGTGGGAGGAATTTTCCTAGGGGCAAGTCCCTGCTGTGTCTTTCTAAGTTTAGATGTCCAAAAGGTTTCTCTGGGGCTGGGGTGGAGTTGGGAGAGTCCTTCATAGAGGGCCCTTTAGAAGAGCCATTCCAGGCCCTCATTTCAAGCAGCCTGGAATTGTGGTGGTCCCTGGAAGGGGTGGGGATTGCAAACCCTGTCTTCTTTCTCCTTCCCACCTGGTTAAGTGAGAAGTGGATTGTGGGAGGTGGAGCTCTGAGCAGATGAACTCCCTTCTGAAGGTCAACCAGCCTGTTGGTGAGCCTCTTCATCCCTTGTTGCTATCACATGGGCCCAGGGGGCTCTTAGACCACCTCCGCCTCCCTGTGTCCTTCCTCCTATTGAAGCTCAAGTCAGTGCCGCCTTCTGCAGGAGAAGTGTGTAATCCGGGAATGTCAGCACTCAGGGAGGGCCCTCAGACACCGCCTCATCTTACTTTCTAATTTGACATGAAATCTATGGTAGACTGGAAACCCAGCTCATGTCATATAACCTGTTAGTGACCTAGCTTTGAGTCCTGACCCTAGACCACCACGTTTGGCACAGCAATAGATTTTTTTTTTTGGAGACAGAGCCTCAAGCTGTCACCCCGGATAGAGTACCGTGGCATCACAGCTCACAGCACCCTCCAATTCCTGGGCTCAAGCGAGTCTCCTGTTTCTGCCTCCCAAGTAGCTGGGACTACAGGCGCCCGCGACAACGCCTGGCCATTATTTGGTTGCAGCCGTCATTGTTTTTTTGGGGGGCCCGGGCTGGATTTGAACCCGCCAGCTCCAGTGTACGTGGCTGGTGCCTTAACTCG
>CAUYON010049095.1:0-52760 GCA_963573935.1 Arctocebus calabarensis
ACTAATTCCTCTTTCTAAGTGTCATCTAAAAGCCATATTATTCTCTTTCATTTTTACACGGATGGAGCTGGAACATGTTCTCCTTAGCAAAGTATCTCTACTATGGAAGAAAAAGTATCCAATGTATACACCCCTAATATGGTTTCATCTTTCAACCACCTATGCCTCCCTTCTCTCCCCCTTGTACACAGGCATGCACACATGTACATGCACAGGCATGCAAACATACACACATACACGTACACACAGGCACACACACACACATTGTGCGTACACATACCCATATCATCTGTACTCAAATTGTTCTCCGTTTTCCCTCAGCAAGCCATCCCCTTCCATACTATTGAGTCATCAGTATATTATGTCCCTTACGCGAGAAATGCCCTCCACATGATATATTTCTCATCAGTGTTTTAGATCTTTGTTCAATATTTGGTCCTCAGAGAAACTATCTCTGATGTCCTTTAGGAACTATCTCTGATGTCCTTTAGGGTCCTTTGGTCCCCACCTTCTCTCCACCTAGCTTTATTGGGCAATGGTGAAGCACCCCTATGTGTGCCTGTTTGTCTTAGAACTACCTGAGATTACAGCAAGACCGAATTCACCTGGCACAGAGCTTAACAAAAGGGAGATGTTTGCTAAAGTCTCATGGATTTGAATGCTCTGAAATTGCATCTTCTAGGGTGCCCTCAACCCCTGCTCAAAGAGGGGGCCATGGCAGCTGCTCCTCTCACACTAGCCATCCAGAAGCTCAACCCATGCTTGATGGAGCTGTGCCGCTTCTTCCAGCAATGCCTGTGCCAGAGCGAGACAAATTCCAGGAGAGAGGCCGTAAGGTAACCTGGCCCTGGGGCTGATTTTCTCATCTAATACTTACTAGCTTCTTTTTCTGTATGGCTTCTCTGCAGGCCACGAGGTAGTCAGACACCAAATAATCTACACACAGGTGGCAGGGGGTACATCAAGGAAAGGAGTCATAGTGATTCCTCTACTAGCTAGTCACATTCTTGAGATCCATCACAGAATCTAATTCATATCTGGGTCTCCAGAACCAATTGCAAGACCTGACACGAGAAGTACAAGTGAGTTGAGTTGAAATGGAGATAAGTAGTATCCAACTGAGTTGGGTTGAGTTGTGTTGAGAAGTTGAGTTGTGTTCTGTTAAGTTGTGTTGAGTTGTGTTGAATTGAGTTGTGCTGAATTTACTGGTGTTGAGTTGAGCTTGTCTTATCAAGAAGAATTACTGCAGAGGACTTTGACTATTCCTTGAACCCAGTTCCCTCAGCCTGATGATACTTGCTAGAAGAGGATAATCAGAGGATTTGTCCATCCATCTGAAGGAAATGTCTTTCATAAATTTCTAGCAGTTATCTTCCAGTCAAATGAAAAGTTTGTAAAAATAAAATTAGAAAGTGGATCTCACCTTATTTTAAGAAGATCTAGGCATGGACATTTTTCTGCCCTGCAACGTTGACGTGCTATTATTTCTTTCTCTTTTTTTTTTTCTTCTGGAATTGATTCTTGGGTATAAACCCAGGACTAAGTAACATAGAATAGATAAGTATTCTGGCAGGCTAATCTCTAAGATCTTTAATGTTATTTTCCAAGTCTATCCACAAGATCCAACAGTTTTTGAAATCTCCATTATTCTCTCTCTCTGAGCCCTAAGCCCAGGTGTGCTGCTTTTTCCCATTACCCCTTTCTATTCCTGACCTTGGATTCCTCAGTGTGGACATTTCCTTCATCCAAAAAGGGCAATAAGCAAGACGCAAAGACCCAAAGAAGAAGAAATTTTCACAAGGATGCTTTCTATAGTGCCTAGGATGACCTCACTTATTAGGACTTTTACTCACTAATTCTTGGAATCAGCAACACCTGTTCTCTCCTACATATCAGTGATGCAATGGGATAAGCCATAAGAATATCTGGGTGAATCAGAAGTAGTCTGATGGTTTCATAACTGGGGAGAAGAAATGGTCACGTAAAGACAAAATGTAATGTAGAAGGTGATAGAATCAAGCCGTGTACACAGGAAAAAGCCTGTTCAACCATATCCCATTGGGAGAAAATATCACATTTGAAAACATTCATATTGTAGATATTGGCTGAATGAATCAAATGAAGACATGCATTTCCAGAGAGAAGTTCAAGTTCAAATTTGGAGCAATGAAGCATCTGTTCACCTGGACTTGTCCCTTCCTTTCCCTGCATTTTCAATGAATGGTGAATTGTTCCATAAACTCATATACTGAATATAGGCCAAGAATTCCAGAGTGGGAGGGGGTGTTACTCAGAATGTTTGTTGAATAAATAACACAGCCTCTGTGATAAAAAAGAGAGAGAGAGAGAGAAACCAACTATTTAGTGGAGAAGTTGGCAATGTAAAGAGATAAATTTCAAAGCAGTTGACAAGTGCTATTATAACAGATACGAATAACATGTTGTGGAACCCCAGAGAAAACACCTAACAGGGTTGGATAGAGGAAAAGAAGTTTTCCCAGGAGAAAACAGGGGATGTCACTCTAGGCAAAACAAAGAACAAGGGCAAAGATGGAGTGACAGGTCACCTGGACACCCTGGACACCGTAGGACTACTGGGATGTTTAATGCTGCTGCAGCAAAAATGGAAGACTATTGTCTCCAATGCTTGTTCCTATTAAGGACAACCTTGCCCTTTCAAACACCTGGGTTACCTCTTACACATACAAATAATTTATCTTTGACTTATGCAGTAGATCTCCATCTATCCTGCCAAGCTTTATATTCACTCCTCATTCAGAACAAATATGACATATGGAACCCTTGAAGTCTGCCCCTCTACTCTGATTTTTAAACTCAGACACCCTAAATTCCCTCTCTTCACATCATCTCCCTCGCCTGTCATCTCTTGAAACCTTTCCAATGTAAGATACCTAACACCACCTTTGGGACATACCCTCCCTTCTTTCAGGGTGTGAGAGCCCTGGTCCCTTCCCCTCCTGGTGTCTTACAAACTTTCTGCCTCGGGCCTTACTCAAGTGTCCATGACTCCTCTCTGCCCAGGTGGCGGCTGACTCCACAGAGGGTGCAGCGGTTCCAGTCTGGCGCAAGTGGCTGGTGGAGTGGTGAGTGCCTCAACACTGGCTTGCAGCTCATTCTGGCCATGAGTCCAAGTCGGACTTGCAGCCAACTTCTTCCTTCAAGAGCAGGCCACCTTAACAAATGGTTTCCTTGTAAGTCCATCTAGCCTTTTCTGCATGAAAAATGCTTCCTCTAGTCTAGGGAAGGGATGCATATTCTTGTTCTTAACAAGCTCTTGACTCTATTCCTTGCAAGGTAATAACAATGGCCACTTGTTTACCATTCATTTCCCTCACTATATAATTGGAGGATCCCCCTGCCAGAGAGGGAATGGGACATGTCATGTTGAATAGTTCCTCTCCTTCCTCGGTGATGGGACATGTCATGTTGAAATAGTTCCTCTCCTGATCATACAGGCAGAACATTACCATTGAGCCTGTGAATCACGTACTCTGTTAAAGTGAATTAAGGCACAAATGGCATCTCTTTTGTTTGTGAAGGTGTGAGTTCTGTTTATGCAGTGGCTAGAACCTAAGTTTTGTTTGAAGCTTCACAGAGCACCTTCATTTGGACCATGTTTGTCCATGCAGTAGCATCGTTTTCAAAAGCAAATAATCTGCCAGGGTAGTTAGTTTGATATCCTCTCCTGTTGAGGGAGCAAAATTTCTGAGAAATTTTGTGACTGTTGTTATGAGAAGATATGCCTTGCACATTGTCAAAATAGCTGAGGAGGAATGAGGTTAGACCATACAGTCAAGGCCACCATACGTCGTATGGAGGATGGGGCTTGAAGCCAAGGAGGCTGGCTTTAAATTTAGGCTCTGCCACTTATAAGCTGTGTGGTCCTGGGCTAGTCATTTAGTCTCTCTGAACCTCAGTTTGTTTGTGTACCAAATGGGCGTGTGGTCCTGCCTGCATTCCGGTCACACGCCACCCAATTCCAGGAGCACACTCCCACAGGACAGTAGCATTTTTGCCTGTATTGACAGTGTTGTGAGAACAAAATGAAATGAAATGAAATGTTGTGTCTACTTGTTCTTCCCTGGTGCCTGGAAACGGCCCTCCACAGTTGCCATCTCAGACATTGCTGTCGGAGCTCTCTCATCCACTCCTGCCTCCAAGTCTGTTTCTCACCTCTAGCACACACCGCGTGTCGTTGCTATGGCAACTAAATGCCTGGTGGCCCTGTCAGCTGTTGAGCTGACCAAGCTTGACATCCTCTCTCTTATGCTTTTGAAGGTCTCCTTAAGAGTGTGGGGTCGCAGGCTCAGAGGAAAAGCAGCCCTGGTTGTGTCCAGCCTTTGCCTCCTCGCCCTCAGGTCCATTTCCTGCTGGTCCTCTTTCTGCTGTTTAGTGCAGGGGGCTGACTTATGCCAACTGCATTCCCAGAACACCTTGCTGACAGCCTCGTGTTAGTTAGCCCAGTGGAAGAGATTGGCAGGAGATTGTGGGGTGGTATAGGAAGAAGCCAGAGAATTTCTCCCTGTCTCTCTCTGCTTTGGGCAAACTTTCCAAAAATGGCTCTGACTCTCCTGCAGTTCCAGCTTCTACAGGAATCCTTACGATGGCTTCAGCTCTGTAACTCCAGACTCAAATATTGGCCTTATTGCCTATTCAGTGGCTGTGTGTTCTGGCATGGAGTGGCTTCCTGGGTTAAAATCCAGCACCGCCACTGGGAAGCAGTGTGTCCGTGGACAAGGGGGTTAACCTCTGTGCCTCAGTTTCCTCAGTTTTGCACATCCTTGTAAATTGGGAGTGTTAGTACCTGGGAAATCTTTATAATGAGCTGCATTTGAGAAGTTAGTTGCAAAATGGAAGGGAAATTAGAGAATGTTTAGTGATACCACCTCATAGACCGGATGAGGCACTGGAAAGAGTGTGAGTCCCCAGTCATACCTTGAGTCAGTGACACAGCCTGCAGTGAAAACTCCCCTTCCTGATAACGTGACCAGTGACCTTTCCATGACAGCCCTGTGGAGCAACTCCTGCTGCCCTGACCAAGAGCAGGACATTCGCTTATGCGGTTCTGCGCTGTTAACAACAGCACACCTCCACCCCTCTCTCCCCACTGTCCACAAAAGCAGACGTGCACCATCATTTACTGAGCACCCATAATATGCATGAACTTTACACATTTTATCTCATTTAATCCTCTTATAACCTGTGAGTATAGATTCTCCTATTTGTCTTTCTCACACATACACACACACACACACACACATATATATATACTAAAGTCCAGAAAATTAAGTTATCAGCCTGAAGTCTCACATCCTACCTACTAAGTAGTGGGGCTAGGACTAAAAATAAGTCTTGCAAACCCCTAAATATGAGCTTTTACCCACACAGCGTCCTCTCCTTCCTCTCCTCTGATGCCCTATGAAGACAAACAGGGGTTCCTTGCTATGAACAGTTGACCATACATCCATATTTATGTCCTTACTTATTTTTATTCTGGCTGCCTTCTAATCACAGCATAGTAATTGCTCCCAACTCTGGCTTAAATCTTCAGGTACTGTCCTGAGTACTACTCCTGGTATCTGAAGAACGCGACGTACGTCTGTCAGAGGGCGAAGAGGCTGTCCTACTCCCACAGTACGTACCCTGCTTGCCTACATTGTGACTTCACCGTGAATGCATTATGCCAAAGCATTCTCTCACTCAGAGTGACTTTCCTGTCCTAGCAGGAGGCCGTGGAAATGTCACAGCTCACCCAGGCATCATTAATGCTGGAGAGTCTAGTATTCCTGATTCTCCTTCAACCAACAGCTTCATGTTTGCAATAAGGTAGAGGAAAAAAAAAATGCAGATGTAAGCCTGACCAAGCACGGTTGCTCTCTGTGGGAACTCAGGCATGTCTCCTAGCTTCTGAGTCCCCAAGTAAGCTATTATTATAGAAAGGCAAGCAAAAATATAACCAAAGACAAACCCTACATAAACACTGAAATTCCTGACTAAAGAAAAATGGATACAAATAATTTAACGAAACAGAAGCAGCGTGAAGTGGGCGTGTGATGCCAAGCCCCATCCTCACAGCTTCACAGCCTCATTCACCCGGATGTGTTCAGATCAGCCTGTTTTTTTCTCCTGTGTCTTCAGACAAAAGTGTCTGGTCTGTTCCCCAAACCAATGGCTTGTTCATTTTATCATGTCAAGAGCCTCAGGCCCTCCAAAAATCATGGAACTACAAAGTATACAAAAATCTGTAGAAAACCCCTTCTTAATGTAACCCAAATATAAGCGGAGTCTTCATAGAGCCTAGTCTCGGCAATGTTTTACATTTACACAAACAAACTCCAGGCTTAGCCATCCAATCTTCTCTTACCGCCCTTGTAGAACATCAGGTGGGATCCACGGGATTCCCAACAACACTTCTAGAAACTCCCCTTGTTCTTTTCCCTCCATCGTCTCTCACTTCTCACAAGCTACCTTTTCAAAGCCCCTCTTTATGCCTCACTTCCCAACCCGTCACTCAATGACTCTCCTCAGACCAAGCTCTCTGGAGCTTCCCCCTGTTTCCACGGGCCTCCTCTGCTTGCTTTGATTTCCTTCTGCCTCTGTTCTTTGCTTATGCTCTCAAAGGCAGCTTCGTTATGACTTACACGAATCCACCAGCTCACTTTTCCTGGCTTCTCTTTGTACCATCACCTTCCCCTCTATTAAAAAAAAAATAGATGATGAGCATTAGGAGTGGAAGGTTCAGAAGTCAAAAGCCAAAATCCCTTTACCGGTATGCAGGGGAGGGGATAGGAAATCTTCCAAATTGCAATTCAGTAGTTTTTCTTTTGTCATAGCTACATTCTCTTCTCTGTGAGTACAGCATATTACTTTTCCTAAAGGTCTTAATGAGTTTGAATTATGTCAGGCAAACTGACAATGCAAATTAGATATAGCTGAGTATTGGAAAAAAAGTACCCTGAACAAGTACTCTATTTCCTGGGTAGAGAAATATGGGCTGCTCCTTACTCAACTTTTCAGCTAAATGGAGGGGAAGGTCTTATGTGAGTCCTTCCCCCTTTCTGACCCTGACTCTGAAGGACTCCTGTCCTTCCCACTTGCGCCCTGAACCCACATTGGAGCTGTTTGAGTTTAATTCAAGACTCTATAATATTTCTGTCTCCTTACCCTGAGTTCTTTCTCATTCTTTTTTTTTTTTTTCAGCCTTAAAACAAAAATGTCTTGAGAATATCTGCAAGTCTGTGTAAGACCTTGAAAATAATAGTAGAGCCTAACTCTGACTCCAGGGGACATCCCCTCACCCTGGCTCGTGTCTCAAGGGGCTATATTCACAGGATTCATCCAGGCTCCAACTAGATCATCAATTAATCTAAAGTGGTTATTTGGGGGACTAACATTTATGTCTCTCCTGCAAATCTGTGTAACATATTGAGGGTGGAAGGCCTCATGTTGGAGGCATCACGAACAATGCAGTAACTCCAAAAGCCCCTGTCTGCTTCAAAGCCAAGGAAACATGAAACCTGTGCACAAGAAACTCCTGTGATGCTCACAGCGCTTCTGATCATAAGGATTGGGGCCGAGTGGGCACACTAGCCTACACAGCCTAGTCCCAGCACAGTACCTGAGACTTTCAGAAGACAATGAAAGAGTTGATTAAGAAAGAGGGAGTCCATGCTCTGGAAAGAGTCACATAGAATTTTCCTTCCAGTTAACTAAAACTTGGTTATATGCAACTCATCAAGGGTATATACAACTAGTCAAATTTGTCATACTATGGGATCTAGATAATATCCCAAGCCGCGTTAAGTAGCAGATGATGGAAAGGTCCCATGGGGAGGCAGTTTGGAGAGTTGTTTTTATTGCTATCTTCTCTGGATTTCTCTTTGGTGAGTCCCACTGTATTCAGGGGCCCCAAGGGCACTGTCAGGTTCAGTGATTCAATAGAGGGACTCCTGGAGTTCAGAAAAACGAGTATGTTTATATTTGTCATTGATTACAATAAAAGGCTAAAGATAGACATCAGCAAAGGTAAAAGGCATCTAGAGCAGAGCGCCTGGGAGCCCGGCCACAAGCTTCCAGTCTTCCTCTCCAAATGGAATTGTACAGTCAGCGTTTAATTCTCCTGCAATGCGTGTAACGACATTTAGAGTACAGTCCACCAGGGAAGCGCACCCAGGCCTTGGTGTCCCACAATTTCCCTGGGGGTCAGTCATGCAGGAATGGAGCCTGCTTGCGTGGCCAAACTGAGTTACTGTCTCCAGTCCCTTGAGAGCTCCGACTGAGACTGCATGACCTAAGGTCCCCACCATCAATCACATTGTTAGCATCAACCGGCTGACATGGCCCAAAGCCCCAAGCGTACAAACACACTCATTGGGCAGAATATTCCTAGGGTTGAGGTTTGCCCTTGGGAGCTGGTCAAAGGCCAGCACTCCTTCTAGGAGGTGCAGGGTTTGGACATCCTGCATTTGCTGAGTCCACTCTTTGCAGCACACCCACACATTGGTGTGTCCCCTTCACTTTATCAGGTCCCATGTTTTACTATCTCTAGGTTTGCAGCTGCTCCGACATCCATGTAGATTATGAGCCTCTGAGAAGAGCATTACTAACTATGTTTGCACTTGGCATGTCTGCACTTGCCCAGATGTTTTTGTTCATTGCCAGGGACAGCTTTCTCCTTCATATATCCAGTGCCCCTTCTCCACTCTGTCACCTTAGGACCCTGATGGCCATCAGTTATCCCCATTCTGTGACCCGTGGCTGCCCTTTTGTGAGGAAAGTTAATTTCTGTTCATGATCCAAGTAGGACAATTTTCTCCCATGGAGGACACTTGACTCCCCTGGCACTGTCTGTAAAGAGTAAGGAGAACTTGAACTTTAAGTAGAGGAGCAACCAGTCACTCCTCTGTGTAGTCATATACACTGAGATTTCTTTTTAATCTCCCGAACACTTGAGTTTATGTAAATGTAGTCTCATAAATACCTACTGTTATGACTTTTGGGTTCTAGTTTGCAAAGATGAAGACACAGAACATTTTCCAGGGGGCAAAGGGACTCTTACTGGATAGGAATCAAGAGGAAAGACCCATTTGATAAGTATGTGTTAATTTGATTAGACCTCCATATTGATATGAATTAAGGAAAGGATCCCCAAGCTTCCTCAAAGACTAACTTATCCTAAAGAATGAACTGTGGCCCTGGGTCTGAGATCAGGGCTATTCACTTGTGGGGAAAGCCCACGTGGACATGGCTACCACATACCTTTGCGGAGTGCACATGACTGTAAACTTACAAAGCTCAAGCCTGCAGTATTTCTGAGGCCTGCACAGGGATCCTGCCCCATACCAAAGACAAAGGCTCAGAGGACCTTATAGGACCAGTTTTCTATGTCACCCCATCTTTCATAACAGCAGTGGTGGCCGGAGAAAAACTGGGCTCAGGAGTGAACTGACCAGTGCCTGGAGTCCATGGGTCTCCTGGAGTTTAGGGGCGGTTTATCCCCTCCTCAGCTGAGTAAATCCTGAGTCAGGGGATGACTCAGGCAATGGGGTGTCCCCCAAGTTCCTACCACTTTGAACTGGAGTTCCTACCACTCTGTGCATCTGTGGCCACCAGTGGTGTGGGACTGATGTGGGACCAGAAATGGGAGTTATTGTACCTGAGCTGATGAAGGAGATTGTTGTTACACTTGTAACATCATTAAACTGCATTCTTCCTGCAGCAAAGGTGCAGTTGCGCTTCTGTAATTCATTCATGCACAAAAGATAAGTTCAGTTGGAAAAAGAGAGAGGGGAGAGGGGAAGGAAAGAGGGAGAGAGGGAGAGGAAGAGAGACAGGGAAAGAGAGGGAGAGGGACAGGATCAGGAAAAGGAAGAGGAAAGGGCAAAAGGAGGGAAGGAGGGAGAAAGGGAGGAAGGAAGATGGGGTCTGTGTTTCCGGGCCCCAGAGCACGTCTGTGCGTTTCTGTGTACGTGTGTCTCCTACTTCCTCCTATGTGCACTTGTGCTATGGATTTATGTACGTGAAGAATTCAGGTGCTGTTATAATAAAATCTGCAATGCTTTTTTTTTTAAAGACAGAGTCTCACTCTGTCACCCGGGGTAGAGTACTATAGCATTATAGCTCATAGCAACTTCAAAGTCTTGGGCTCAAGCGATCCTCTTGTCTCAGCCTTCCAAGCAGCTGAGAGTATAGGCACCTGCCACAATGCCCGGATAGTTTTTCTATTTTTAGTAGATGGGGTCTCACTTTACTCAGGCTGGTCTCGGACTTCTGAACTTAGTTAATTCACCCACTTCAGCTTCCCAGAGTGCTAGGATTACAGCTGTGAGCCACCACACCCAGCCTGAAATCTGCAATTCTAAATACTTAATTGAGAACAGACTTTTTCTCCTTAGTCTGGGTTCTTAGGAAAACTTCCCTCTCACATTATTCCACCAACGGAGAAGAGAACGGCCAAGCTTCCAGGGACATTAGAGGCCAGTGGTTCTCTATCAGGAGTGATTTGGCCTCCCCTGGCACACTTGGCACTGTCTAGAGGCACGTTTGGTTGTCACACTTGGTGCGGAGTGCCACTGGCATCTCAAGGGTAGAGACCCGGGGGCTGCGGTGTGCAGGATGGCTCCCACGTAAAAAAAGAATGCTTTGGCCCAAATGTCAACATAAGATTAAGACATCCTGTGGTAAGCAATGGGGAGATAAGGAAACTTCTTCTCCAATCCCCATGAACTGTCTAGAACAACACACCTGTGCGGGCTGTCATCATGCCTCAGAGTTGCACAGTAGCTACACTCTCAAAATGCTGCAAAAATGGATCTTGTTATGTTGAGCCAAATGTCCCTGTTGACTTGATAGTTTTAAAGACAGGGGGCCTTCTGTGCTAATTAGAAGAGACTAGAAACAAGGCAGCGCATTCCTTAGTGCACACACAGGTGCTACTGAGCCACAGCTGATGATCTTCAAACCAAAGCTTCAGGGCACAACGACAGCTACTTACTTGAAGACACCATTCAGTGGCTTCTGTAAAGCCTCACCTGTACCTTGATTTAATCCTCTGAGGGGTCGTCTTCTGCAGGAGGCAGTGGTGGGTGAGCAGCTCAGAGGGTTCCTGGCCAGGCTAACCTGCATCCCAGAATGACCCCATCACACGTGAGCTTTGACAGATGCTTCAACCTCAACAGTTTTTTCTCATCTGTAAAACAGCTAATTCTCCACTGCTCCATTATGAGAACAGCAATGGTGGGGCTGCTATAAGAATGGTGAAGACAAAATCCCATAAAACATTGGTGGTACGTGATGTGAATTCTCCTTGTTAAAATCAGGAAAGAAAACCCTTCCCAAGAGGATATGAAGAGCAGTGGAGAGGAAGCAGGACTCAGCGCCCCCACACACGTGGGAAAAGGCTTACTGCCTCCTCCTAATCCTAGCAAGCCAAGACTGAGTGGTGACGTGGTCAAGGTCACACTGTACACTAGCAGGGCTGGCGGTAGAACCTAAGGTGTCTGATCATGAAGCCTCACCGCACCCTGCCCCACAGCTTGGGCAGCAAACCCCCAACAGAAAGAGGCATCAAATTCCCAGGGCTGAGGTCAAGACCATATATGAAGAATCATCCAGTCATCCTCCTGCTGAAGAGTTAACTAGACCAGACAAAGCCAGTCCTTTTTCTCGTGGGGGAGCCCCATGACTTTCATTAGTCTTTCATCCCTCAGAGTTCCTCCGCTGACCCTGAGACATAATCCAGGGGCCTCCAAGCCTTTGAGGTGCCGTGGGGTGGGGTGGAACAGGGCCCCATTGTTCTCTAATTACAGCCTGGGTCTCCTCCGAGCTCAAGATGTGGCCTCTTAATATGTAGCCCTGGCCTGTTCCGAGCTTCCATGGTAGGAGGCCACCCTCCCCTCGGCAGCCCACCTGCCCAGGCTCATGAAAGGCTGCTTTCTTACGTGAGGAGGGGGAGGCGGTTGCGTGACTAGGGGTCTTTCCTCGGGGTATAAAGGACTCAGGCTCCCTCTGTCCTAAGCCACGCATCCTTGTCCGGCTGCATTCGAGTGGAACTTTCACGGTAGGCACCCAGCTCTGCGGGGGAGGGAGCCAAGGAGGGAGGGAGGAATGGACAGAGAAAGAGACCCAGGAATGGACGGAGAAAGGGAGGAGGGAGAGAGGGAAGGAGGGAGGTTGGCAGGGAGGATGCAGCCAAGGGCGCTCTAAAGCCCGTCTGTGAGGAGATACAAGGCCACACTGATGGCACCCAGTGAATTCACGGAGGAAGAGATCTCCCGCCCTACGCCAGTGAGGATTCCATAAACCTGTGTGGGCCCGCAGCCCTTCCCAGGGCAACAGCTGGAGAAACCATCACCAATAACTCTGGGCAGTTCTTCCTGCTATGAGCCAGGCATTATGTTCTGCCTTAACAAGAGTTTCCCCTGTAGGTCGCAGGATGCCCTGGTGGGACAACACCCCTGCACGCATTTTGCTACCCAGGAAAATGGCTCAGGGCACCCCACAAGCGAAAGAGCCCAGGTCTGTCCAGCTAGCAAGGCCTTGCTCTTAAACATTGCCTGGGCTGCTGCGGAATTGACCAGGGCTTCAGACGTGGCATGCAGACCACAGGGAGCCCCGGGGGCTTTCTCAGTCCCACAAAGACAGCACAGGCTCATGGCAGCCCCAGAAGCCTCCTTGGGCAGATAGGAGAAGGTTCTTCCTTCGGATGGACATAGCCCCACACCAGGCTTGGCCAAAAGTAGGGTCCTGGGGTGCAGCAGCCCTGGGTCCCCCACCCCAGGACCCAAACATGCATGACCCCCAGATTCAGGCTCCATCATGATCATTCAGGGCTGACCATGTGCTGCCACCTTTCTGGCTGACCCTGTGACTTCCCTTTTCTGGGCTCTGAGTGAAAGGTTGTCATCTGCTGTGATGACACACCCCAGTCTGAGGGTCCTCCCAAGAGTATTATCATAATTATGAAACTTCGGTGGTGCATAATCCCTGGGCCTCTTAGTTTGGACAGAATGACCGACCTGGCAGTTAGGGTCAGAGACGTAGAGCAGAGACCTAAGTCCGACTGGCCCACCTCAGCTGGAGTCCTGGCTCTGCCCCTTGCCATAGTGCCTCCTTCTGGGGAAAGGTGGCTTTGGAAAGTGACTGACCATCTCTGAGAGTCCCCTCAGGCACTAGAGAATGAAGTGTGTGACAGTCAACATCTTTGGGTGCTGTTACCAGATGGTGCACAGGGCGTGCTCAGCAGAGCAGCTGACACTGGGGATGACCCAATAAATGAAAATGTGTGCGTAAAGGAATAGAGCCCTAAATTTTATAACTTACGTTTTGAACATCGTGGTAAAACTCACATGCTATCGACCATCTTAGCCCCAAGTGCACAGCCCAGTAGCATTAAGTACATTCACATTTTTGTACAGCCATCACCACATCCACCCCCAGAACTTTTCCTCTGCACCCGTTGAGTGAGAGCTGCCTCATCATTCCTGTCTGTAACTTGCTTATAAAAAACAAATGAGGCCAGGGCCAAGATTATGTCCATAATAAGGGCACTTTTGCTCATTTGTGTTCAATAAACATAGCCAAGGAGGCAGAAGGTGAGCCTCACCCTCAGCCCATCTTACAGGAGCTGCAGGACAACCCAGGGGAAGGTGCCCTAGAAAGAAGTGTCACCCGAGACAAGGAGCCACCCGAACAGGGCTTCCACGTAGATCAGGAGTTAGGGGCCAGCACGGAGGCTTCACTGTCACGGCTGCTGTGCGTAGAGGCTCTCCCTGAGCAGACGCTGTGACTGTAACTCCCGAGTCCAACGTTTCTCAGCAGCACTGGGTTAAGTGCCTCACACAGATCAACCCACATCAGTCCTCACACCAAACTCGTAGGTAGGTGCTCTACTTATAATAGCACTGGACCAGGAGTCAGGAGACCCGGCCAGTGGGACATTTTGACCATAATATTTCCAGTCTTTGAGCTTCAGTGATCTCATCCGCAAAACGAGAGTTTGGATTAAGTGATTCCAATGCCCCAGGCTGCCACCCAGTTCAGACGTGTCCTGGCATTCCCTTATGATGTGATGGTAACTATAAAAAAAATCCTGACACCGTGTCAGGTAGTGACTAAATTGTCCAAGGTCACATGGGCCTCAGTCATGTGGACGTGACAGCAAAGGGGTTTCTGGGCTCCTCCGAAGTAAATTCTACTCACCAATGGAGTTGCCAGGAAACACCAGTTTTCCTCTGGAGACTCCATTTCTCACCCTGAAGTTCAATCCGGTTTCATGAGCTGGGAAGGAATCATGCACCGGATTGATGCAGACCCTACAAGCTCTGAAGTGGAGCATTGGCTGCATTCCTCCCTCTACTTGCCCCCTTGCTAAGCACCTTTGTGCAGTGTACAACATGTGCAACCCTACCCAGCAGCACCTTTGTGCAGTGTGCAACATGTGCAACCTGACCCAGCAGTCCCCAGTGTGGGTAGCATGAATCACGTTGTGTTATAATTCATTCCTTGTCTGAAAAACACATTCTAAGGCAGAATATGTACAAGTCAACCAACCGTATTTCATTCTCTAGGGAGTTATATTATCAGGGAGCTAAAATTATTTTGAAATCTCTCTGGTCTTTTATTTTTTTCCTATTTAATATATGATTAACAGGCTTGAGTCCAGTGAGTACCTATTGAAATTAAATATCTGCTGATTTGAGCATAGGGCTGCTACAATTGAAATAGTAGGGTGCCTGGACTATGCCTGTCTCACCCCTTTGCCCCCAGAGCACCCCCTGAGGCAAATCTGTTGACCCTTAGACCTGCAACAAAGTATTCACAATTCTCAAAAGCCAAGGAAGGGAAGATGGAGATGCTGCCGGGAAAGCTTTGTTTGCTGGCAGACAGCACCACCATGTGGTTGCCAATTGTATTCATATTATCAAGAGATGTTGGTACAAAAAAGTTCAAAGCCTATTTGCAGAAGGTATATTTGGAATGCTAGTGCCTCGTAATGTACAGGTTATTTAAAATTCAATTAACACAAGTTAAACTATAGCACTTATTAAACCTCCTTCCTGCCCCATCATTCTGCAAACAACTCGCAGGTAAGCAGTGTGGCTTCCTCACTTTGCTTTCATGGATCCTGAGTCCTTCATGCCTGGCACAAGACAGGTCAGGAATAAATGGCCATAGAACAAGCGAGTAAAGACATGAGACCACAGCTCCGGACCCTAGGCAGGCCTGGAATAAATGACCATAGGATGAATGAGTACATAAACGAGACCACAGCTATGTCTTCAAGGAGATCATGGTTACACTTCCATTTCACAGATGGATAAATTAAGTCTCAAAGAGCGAATATAATCTCATTAATGTCATACTGTTAATTAGAGGCATAGCTAAGACAGAAACCCTTCTGGAATTTTCTCTTTTTACCACACGTCCTGTGGGACCAAGGAGGGACAAAGTGTGAGTCCTTTCATGGGGGTTGTGAAGGCGCACTGACCACGTTCTGTGCTGGATTCTCTCCCAGGAGTCGGGTCCAGCTGCCGCTGCCTGAGCCCCGTCCCTTGCTCTCCTGCCATGATCGTGCTGCTCTGGAGCGTGCTGGTGGTGCCCTGTGCTGGTGAGTGATGGTATTTTACACTGTATTTCCAGCTTGGCATAGAGTTACATCACACGAGCACTGAGAGCTATTGTCAAATTCCATCTGATTTGCTTATTAGTGCGTTTATCCCCCTCCCTAATGGGTGATGGAAATTAGACACCAGTGAGAAGCTGCAGGTTGGACTCATTGGATGTCTTTGAGCACCCTGCCCAGTCCATGCGAGTGTGGGTCAAGAGGTGGCGTAGACGGTGGAGTGGAACCAACAGCAAGGTGGCCCCTCTTCACATGGGAGCACGTCTTCGCTCCCCTTTCTCATGGTGCTTCCTGCATTTTGCTGGTCTCCTTGGAGCACCTCGGCCCTCTTGGTACGCAGCCCCAGCATCCAGTGAAAAGTGCAGACACCTCCATCCCCACATTCTAAAACGAGTCCCGCCCCACCCCCAAACCTAAGTTCATGTAAGCGAACTCCTTGGCAGCAGCCAGGGGTAGTAATGTCAAGTTCACCTGGAGTCTTAGCTAGGCATTTGAGCCTTCTGCCCTGGCCCTATTTGCTGTCTTCTGTGCATATTTATACCTCTGTTAACTCCTGTAACTTGCACCTTTCCTCTCACTGATTGGGCACACAGTGACACAGAGCCATGGGGGAGGGTCAGGGGAGGCGGTGTGTGCAGAATACAGCCCTAGCTCTGCTCCTGGAGCCGGATGGCTGCTTGTCACCTTCCCACATGAACGACAAATTTACTGAGTCAGAAGCTCTGTTATTCCGGTAAATTGTACCTTTGCGTTGACTTTCGATCTCACTGTTCCCACCACAGGGCCAGACATTGTGAGTGAACTAATTCAGTCCTTTAGGATTAATGGTTTAAAACCCAGGGTGACTTTCCTACTTGCTAATGAAAATGTGTGGGCGGTGATATCCTGGAAGTAAGTGGGAGTGCCTTGGAGCAAGCCTGCCGGATCAGCACCAATCAGCAGTCAGATCTTCTCCCACTCTCCAGAATAGGAAGTTAATTACCTTTGTTGCACAAAGAAATTCAAGTGAAGTGATTATCGAGGAGCAGGCCGTAGTTTACACTCGCTGCTCAAGTGGGCAGCAGGTACTCTTAGCGGTTGGCCGTTGTGCTGATGAGTTTCCCAGGCAATTACGCCAAATGTAAAATGTGCCAAGGCAATTACAGGGGCTCTGTGACAGGGCACAAATGGAACAGAATCCGCCAGGCAGGTCTGCGTCTTGCAGGCCCCTCTCCCCTCAGACCTGCAGTTCTCAGGCAGAAGGAAATTCCCTCTCCATGGAAACCGTGGGAGAGACAACCTGGCAGAGAAGAGCCGTGGCTGGTACAGAGCCCGGAGAACTGTGCAGCCACAGCCCTGCACGGCCCTGCCGCTCTGACCTAGATGGAGTGCTGCCCCCCTAACCCTACGGCATACACCCCAGGCACTGTCCTTTCCTTTAGCCCTCAAACCAAAGTCAGCCTGTTTTGTTTAGTCTACATACTATTTCATTTAAAATACGAGAAGATTTCCCCCCCAAATTTATATTTCTGTCAAATTCTGAAAAGTTTAAATTATGGGACACTTTCCCCACTCTTGGGGCTGCGTTCTTCCCCTCACTGGGACCTGGGTCTCTCTAGTTTGACACAGTCCCCACCACTCCGCTTCTTCCCCACCCAGGGCTCACGCCTCTCATTTACATTTTCTATGTGTTCCTTGCAGAGATGTGGATGGGGAGTCCTGAGTCGTAAGTCTGACCCTCATTTTCTCTGGACAAGTAAAGTCAGCCCAGGCGCTCTGGGCTCTGGGCATCCTGTCTCAGCCACAGCAAGTCAGTCCTCAAGAGTCACTTTAATCCACTCAACAAGCATTGGTTGAGTTTCTGGGTGTGCCTGGTGAGGGGCCGAGCCTTGGAACTACATTTCCTGTCCTCGAGAGGCTCATTGTCCTATGAGAATCAGAGTGGGAGTGCTGCAGTGACCAGCCCAGGTTCCCCCAAAGTCAGAGGAGGGAATGGGGGAAAACTTCCATACGGCGTTGTTCAAAGGAAGCCTTCGATGGTGATGGTGGGGCTCAGCGTGGCTGAGTCATGGTCACAGTGTTCAGCAGAGGCCACAGCCTGTGCAAAGGCCCAGGACCCAGGGCACATGCGGATGCTGAGAGCCATGCAGGATGGTTGGAGTACAGAGGGGACGTGGCCCCAGCTGTGCCAACCCACTGTGGCCCCCCAAATACACTGCACAACTTCACCCCACTATGTCTTTGATGTTGCTTCTTCCCTCCTTTTCTGCCTGAAGAACTCTTGTCCCCCCAGGGACTCCAAAGCTTCTCTCATTACCCCTTTAACCACATTCTGCACCTCAGCTATATATCGGCATCAGTAGTTATCATCAAAGGAATGGACGAGCATCCTCATCCTTTGATCTGGAAATGCTCAGTGTGACTCTTTAGTTCTCTCTCCATCCCATTTGATAGCTGAGAACTCAGAGGTCTAGAGAGTCTGCACCTTCCCAAGGCCACAGAGCAGAGCAAGCTAGAAATGAGGACCAGGGCTTGGGCTGGGCAACTTCATCACCAGGAGAGCAAAACAGGTGCAGTGAGGGTGGAGTTGTAGGATGCACTCTCTACTTACTCTCCATGAAGACTCACTCACCAACGGCAGGTAACCATCTGAAATCCCTTATGTACTCAGTCATCTTCAGGAACCTAAGCTTCTTCCTGGAACCTGGACACCTCCTGCCTCTAAGTGCAGGCCCAAGGATGTCCTCACACCTTACTGCAGACACCTCTCCCCAGAGGATTCTGGGAGGCTGCAGGATGTAGAAATAGACACCGGATGGAGGCAGAAGGCCAGGTGAGAGCCACACCCCCCTCCAGTCCAGCAGTGAGACTGGGCACCTTGTTTTTTCTCACTGAGCATCACTTTAATCCTCTGTAGAAATGGGAACTGTATCTGCCTGGCAAGATGCTTGCACACATAAGATGACACAGTATCTGTCATACTTTGCACAAGTCCTGGCTTAGGGAAGATCGCAATAAGGTCTTTTACACTGAATGAAAAACAAAAATCAGAGCTCAAAGAGCCCTAACGATAGCCCTATCCAGCTTCCACTCTAGAGATGACAATGTTGTAGGATTAAACTTGAAAGCAGAGCACGTGATGTCTGGGATACCCCCTTCAAACATAGTGCTCCTATTTTTATACTTTCTCTCACTATGCTGGTCCCTGTAGCCCTCAGAGTTGTCCCTGCATTCAGCTCTATTTCCTCTTTTATGCTTTTTTAAAAAATGAATTTAAATAGTTTTTTAATAAGTTTAAATAAATGTCCTTCACTCATCTAACTCCTGCTTACTCTTTAGATTAGCTCAAAAACACCTCCCCAATTATTCCAAAGCTAGCGATACCTTCTTTCAGTAAAACTGTGGCTTTTATATATATCATGGCACAGAAGTAAAAGTATGGGCTTGGCACCAAACAAATGTGGATTTTCATCTCAGCTCGGTAACTTGTTGGTTTTGTGACCAGGAACAAAGTTCTATATCTCGTTGACTACGGTCTTCTTATCCGTAAAAAGGGGAGAACATTGTGTGTCTATATCACAGATTGCTATGAGACTACAGAGATGACATGTGATCTGCTTAGTCTGTTCATACTGCTGTTACAACATTATTGCTGTAATTGATAAAGAACAAAAATTTATTTCTCACAGTTCTGGAGGGTAGGAAGTCTAGGATCAAGTTACTAAATGATGAGGTGTCTGGAGGGAGCCTTGTCACTCCATCCTCACATGGCAGAAGGGACAAATTCTGTGTCTTCAGATGACAGGAAGGACAATGCAGTTCCTCTCACAGCGGAATGTTAGAAGGGCAAAAGGGCTTGGTTAGTTCCCTCAGCCCTTCGTAGGGGCACTAATCCCATTTATAAGGGCAACGCCCTCATGACCTGATCACCTCCCACCGGCTATCTAATACCATCACTATGGGGTTAAGTTCTAAGGTCTGAATTTTAGAGGGACACATACATTCAAACCATAGCAGGATATATTGATGATAGTGGATGATGCATAGATGATCACTTCTTAAATTTTTCCAGTTTTATAATTTTTATAATTTATTTCTATTCATTCTAATCAGTAATTTACAATGACTTCCATCTACAAATAAAAGTTTCCTTTAAAAGTAAATATAATTACCTTTTCAAAATTGAGGTGGCTTATTAAAAACACCTTCTACTGACAGATTTGAAATTTTCCGTTTTTTTATTCTGTCAAATTTAGCTTTATATTTTTGGAGATCATGTTATTATATGCATACATGTTGAAAGTCATTGGAACTCCCAGATGAAACAAACCTTTTAATAATTGGTAAGTAGGGGCCAGGCATGGTGGCTCACACCTGTAATCCTAGCACTCTGGGAAGTCAAGGTAGGTGGATTGCTTGAGCTCATGAGTTTGAGACCAGCCTAAGAAAGATAAGACTTCTTCTCTAAAAATAGCTGGGTGTTGTGTTGGGCACCTGTAGCCCCAGCTACTTGGGAGGCTGAAGCAAGAGGATCACTTGGGCCTAAGAGTTTGAGTTTTCTGTGAGCTATGATGCCATGGTACTCTACCAAGGGTGAAAAAGTGAGACTCTGTGTCAAAAAAAAAAAAAAAAAAAGGTGAGTAAATCAAACTCTTTTTTAATAAAACAAAAAAGTGAGTTGACTTAAATACATATAAATATATAAATGTGTATATGTATGTGTGTGTATATATATGTATATATAGAGAGGGAATATATATGTATACATTTTTGGGTACCCTCTGTATATAATATTTGTGCGTGTGTGTACAGAGAACAAAAAAAGATATATAAATTTTAAGAAAGGACAATACTGTATTAAAATTGTAATACTCCATATATACCAATAACAAAAGATGGATACGAGTCACATTTGAGCACCTCTTGTAATTGCAGAAGTCAGATATGACTTGAGGGTTATAATTTTAATATAGATTTTTCCTTTCTTAAAATGTGTATTCTTTTTTTTGGTTGCAGCCACCATTGTTGTTTGGCGGGCCTGGGCTGGATTCGAACCTGCCAGCTCAGGTATATGTGGCTGGCACCTTAGCCTGCTGAGCCACAGGCACAGAGCCAAAAATGTGTGTTCTTTTTGTTAGTATCCTTTGTGTCTATTTGTGTGTGTGTGTGTGTGTGTGTGTGTGTGATAGAGAGAGAGATATCAAGAGAGAATATATATATGTGTATATATGTATGCATATAAAAGAGAAAGAGAGAGAGAGAGAATAGTAGAGTCAACCCATCAGGGATGGGAGTTTGAGGAACCTCACAGGGATGGTATATTAACAGTGCCAGTCCTGGTCCTGGTCCTAGCAAGAGCAAAAAACATCATTGCTTCCACCATCACCATTCCTCTCCCCTAGGAAGGACTTTCAGCCAGATCACTGACTCCCTCAGGAAGCCTTTCTGGAAAGCCTGAGGGGAGTGAACTCTACCAGAAGAAAGGACAAGTGGCAGCTCTAAATGTCATCATAAGATAACAAGAGATAAGGCTCAGACGGACAGTCATTGCCACGATCAGGACCTCTCATCTTGCCCCAGATGCTTTCTTTCCAAGTTGGTGGTTCTAACTAGGGGTGCTTTAGCACACGCGCTCACGTACACACACACACACACACACACACATATCCTCACCAGCACTGCTGGATATGTGTATATGGGAAAGTTAGTTGTTGCTACTGACATCTAGTGGACAGTGGCCAGGGCTGCTGCAAATCCTATAGTGCACAGGACAATCCCCCACAAAAGAACATTTTCCAGCTCTGTATGTCAATAATGTGAGGCTGAGAGATCGGCCCTAAGCCAAGGCAGGCCAAGCCAGGCACCATCTGGGGCCAGCACCCTGAACGTATTTAATCTACTGCTTCTTTGAAGGCTGACCCTTTGTGACTGTCAGATTGATGGGGTTCCAAATAGTGTCAAACAGACAAGCCTGACTACGTAACTGTCACTTGGTGAAGAAAGATAAAACTCTTTTGACAGTTTATAACTCCCTACAAGCTTTATATCATTGGGAAAAGGGAAATGTGTGCTCGGGCAAGTCTATAATCTCTCTGAGCCTTTAGGGAGCACACCTATGGCCAAACTGGAATTACAACTCCATGTACTTGCCCCCACTGTCCCAGGCTGCATCTGAGGCCCCCTACCATGATGAAGTGCTGGTTGAAGGTAATGGCAGTATTGGGGTACTAGTAGAGTTCCATTCTCTATCATCTTTTCACCTCCGAGCAGTATTTCTCACGGTGACTTTTCTAGACGACCAGCTTCAACATGAGTGAGAGCCCAGGAATCAGAATTATTTCTGGAGCCCACATCCCGATTATTTTGATATCGATAGTCTGGGGAAATCCTAATTCCAGATTGCAAACTCCTTGAGAGTTGGCATCCTTTCCATGTCTTAGCCCTTTCCAACAGTGTTTCACCTCAATAAAACTCTAAAACAGACATGCAATATAAATAATTCTTCAGATGCAAAGATAAGCTCAAATCTCTCCATCCCCAGCAAGAATGCCATTGTTAAGGCCACCAAAGTAGAACACCAGGGCTACTCCCGCCACCTTTTTATTTCCTTCAGGAGCTGCCACATAGCTCTGGCACATAGCGGGTTCTAGGAAGATATGCATGGAATTGAATTGACATGCATCCCTGCGATCCAACAGTCACCTCCCGGCTTTCATCCTGCAAGTGTGTAGTGGCAGTTTTTGTGCTGACCCTGCTCTTTCTTCCTTCTTTTCAGGGGGTCATGCTTTGGACACCCCACACTTTCCACAGGAGCTGCCTCCAGAACTCTCAAAAAATATCAGTAAGAATTCTTTGAACTTTTTTTAGGAGCTGGGAAGAAAGTTATGTAGGATATTGGGAGAGAAAACAATCCCATTCTGAGTATGCCCTAGAGCCACTCATTTCTGTGGCATTTGTAAGCAAAGCGATTCAAGTAGAAGTCAAAAGTATCTTCCCCACAGACTCCCCTGGTGTCTTACCCAGGTCACCTTAAAGAGGTAACCAGTAGAAGGCAGGAAATAGGCCGATCATGAGGGTTATACTGCAACTATATCTTAGCTTCAAATTGAGCTCTGTAACTTCCCAGAAGGCAAGACAAAGAGGGATATATGATGTGTTGCTTGCTCTGGTTTTGGAGAAGAGAAAGTTTTCCTGGTAATGGATTGTAAAGATTGCTCAGGTGGGTCCTGGGCATGGCGGAAGAACACAATGCACAGCGATTTAGCCAGCGATGTCAGCCCTGACCCAGTGGTTCATTTCCAACCACTCAGAGAACTGAGTTAAGTCAACCGAATTATTAATACACAAACCCACGTAAGCAGCAAAGTGACTAGTCCCACACAGATCCAGATGGATAGTGCCTCTCTCCAAATGCCAACCTCCCATAGGATGTGTGGTGCCCACCAGGAAGGAGGCCACCTTAAAGTAAGCCGTGGTACTTACAGACCACCCCTGGCACTTAGAAGGATCCAAAGAAGGAAACAGTGTGTCAGCAGCCCACAGCAGCCCTTCCTCTTCAGCAAGAGTAGCTGTCAGAACAGCCTACACAGCAGTCCCTGGGGACCCTGAGTAACAGTTAAAGGGAGTGGGATTCTTACAGGCAAGGCACAGCACTGGCCCTGGCTTAGACCTTCATTCCCCATAGGAAACAGGATCTCTAATAATGACTTCATAGATTCCGTTTGTAGGACCCAGTAGAGACACAAACATTTATAAGAATCATCCACAGAGAAAGGCCCAAAATGATGACGTCCCACCAGGCACTAATAGTTCATCCATAATTCCCAGTCCAGAGACATATCACGATTCCAAGGGTATTTTTTTGTTGGTGGTGGTCCTCTGTTTCTTTTTTTTTCTTTTTCTTTTTTTATTATTAAATCATAGCTACGTACTTTAGTGAAGTCAAGGGGTACAATGTGCTAAACAGTATGATGAAAACATTTCCAAGGGCAATTTTTATTATCAAGCAATGTTGTCCAGAAACACAATTCACATTTCATCTTTATCAGGTTTCCATGGTAACCTGTGTTACTAGAAAGTTAGCCCAAGGTCAAGTTTGCCCTTAGAGATGGAAGAAAGGTTTATGAACACCTTACCTAGAGAGTGAGCAGGGAGGGAGAAAAGGGGAGAAATCAAGATTCTTTCATTCATTTTATCTTTCTTCTACTTAGATATCACATTCTTCAATGGGATGTTTAAAAATGGGGAAAATGTAGCCGAAATTTTTGGTAAGTTAAATCTGAAATTGCTTTTATCCATCAAGTATCATGGCACAGAGTAGGTGTGAGTTACCTAAGAGAATTACCAGGCCTTGGTCTCTACCCTCCCCAGTCAGCTGCTCCCAACTTTGACGCAGGTTCTAAGGGAACCAAAGACACCTTTCACTGCAGGGTGAGTCAGAGTTGCCACATGCCTTCCTATTCCTTAGTTAGTCCACATGATAAACTTGCTAGGAAAGGAATAGTACCCTCATTTTATAGGTAGGGAAACTCAGCCTAAGGGTGCAGGTGTCCTAGAAATTTTTTAATAAAAATACATCTTTACTTAAACACACAAACACCCCTTAGAGTGGCTTTTTCAATCAGCATAAAATCACATTTTGATTTCTCTGATTAGGACTTGTGGGAAGGAAACATGGAAACAAACTTTCTTGCCAATTTTGTTTGCTGTAGACTTTGGGGAAAATCATTATCCCCGGTTGACACCTTGAACATGTCTCTGACCTTCAGTTTCTCTACTGTGAAATATAAAGTTACTTTGTTTCTTATGAAATGGCGATGACAATATAGCATCTGCCCTGCAGGGTTAATACCATGTCTGCGGGATAAGGGACAAAGTGAATGCTTTGCAACATAATACACACTCTGTCACCCTTAACTTTTGTGCCATTGAAAGCACCTAGTTCAGCTTCTGGTTGCTCAATAGTTGTGGCCATCTATACCCCTTTCCTTCCTACAATGGCTTATAGTTCTATAGTGCCAGGACTCTTTCATCTGGGATCCATTCAGCAAACTCACAGTGACTCAGATAATAGTGGTCTGACATCATCAGGAGTGGTCCAGTAGCTCAACCTGGGTACCAGAGACCCAGAAGGGGACCTTGGGCCCCTGCTACTCCAAGCATAGTGGCTTTTCAACTTCAGGCTTGGAACCTCATGATTGCATGTGGTTGCATAGCTCCAGCCATCTTATCTTTATCCACATTTAAGGAAGGAGAAAGGTGTAGATCAAAGAGATTTTCTTACATGCCTTTATTCTTCTTAGAAAAGAAATGTTTCCCGTAAGTCTCTGAAAGACTTACTCTTAAGACTTTTCAGCCAGATCTGGATTACATGCTCAGCCATAGACCAATCACTATTTTGGAAGCATGGGATTACCATGACCAGCTGAGAATGATCATGAAACAACCTCAGGGATGTAGGGGAAAGGTCCACTTTCCTTGAGAACTTTTCAGTTTTGTTAATAAGAAAGAAGTGTTACGTGGCTATTAGTTGGGCAAGCACCAGAAACTATGGTTTAGAACCTGCTTCCTTTCAGTTGTCTAGAACAGTCCTGAGTACACAGCAAGTGCGTACTGGGCTGATGAGGTGCCATCAGCCTGGAGCTCCCATCTGGACTCCAGTTCCCAGTGCCCACAGTCCCCTCCCCCACAGACTGTCTGGGCGCCCACTTCACCTGGCTGCAGGCCGTCTTCACCAACTTCCCCGTGCTGCTCCACTTTGTGAGTGGTATGAAGTGCGTGGCTGGCGTCTGCCCCCGGGACTTTGAAGACTATGGCTGTGCCTGCAGGTTTGAAATGGAAGGACTGCCCTTGGATGAACCTGACAGGTGAGCAAGATCCAAGGTGGCAAGACCAGAAGGGGAGCTCAGGGGAGGCCTGGTCTGCTACCTTGGGCTGAACATAAGCTTGGGAAGGGCCTGGACTTGGGACTAGGGGAGGTCTTAGTTCCACTGTCTACCAGCTGGACTGGTCTTCTCATCTCTACGTGGCAGTGTAGCCTCTGGTCGGCTCTCCTTCTGAGGAGTTATTAAGATCTTGCGTTATGTTGAATACACAAATCTTCATTTAAGTGTTTCCCAAGTTCAGGTCCACCGCACCAGGGATACATGATAAAACAGATTCCTGAGACCCATCCCAGATGTATTGACTCATAACACCTTCAGGCAGGACCTAGAAGTCTGAATTTTAAAGGAACTGTCCAGGTAACTCTTTTGGAGAATAAAATTGGAGAATTATTTTTTCATTTGGCTCAGTCCTGGCTGCAAAGAGTAAAGCAGCTATAAAGGTTTATGTTTCATTTCAACAAACATACACCAAATACCAATAATATATTAACACTCTGCTTAATATAAACAGAGTCCTATTCTTTCTTTAAAGAGGTAAATGTCTAGCAGGAAATACCGAAAAACTGTAAGAGGCTCTTAAGATGTGTTCCCTCCCTACGTGCGGGTGAAGTGCAAATTAAACAAGTGACCAACTTTTACCTATCAGAAGCACAAAGCATAAGCAAGGACATGGCAACAGGAGGGACATTTGGGATATTCACCAATTAGCATAATTTGGTGCTGTAAAAGTGTTAAGGCATGTTACGTATGACTCTGAAATCCTAATTCTCTGTCCCTTATTCACTCTGTGATCTTCAGCAAGTCACTTAACTTCTTTGTACTTCAGTTCCTTCCCTGTAAGATGGATGTAATGATAATCCCCTCATAGAATTATTATCTAGGATTAAATGACTGAGTTCAGATTAAAGTGATTAGGGCTCTGCCTGGCCTAGTCAGTACTTGAGAGCAATAGTGATTGGTAGGGGAAGTAACAGTAGTAATAGCAGTGCAGTACCAATAACAGCAGGGCTATAACAGTAGTAATAACAGTAATAATGGTAACTATTTTACTAGGAAAAGAGCAGTAGTAATAATAGTACCTGGAGCCATAGTAATATGTGTAGCAGCATTGGCAAGAGTAATCGGATGGAAGTGGAAATTTGAACCCAGGTCTCTACTCCATGAACCTGTCCCCACCATACTGGTATCACACCTGTTCCCAAGTCCCTTGTGATGGAGCATGTACTGCCATCTGCACAACTCACAGGAGGCAGAGAAGGAGCCCCTTTTAGATACTGGTGGACAGCTCCTATTTGCCCTAGCATGTCCTCTCTAGGACACACTCCTTGGATGTCTAAACTCACAGGTCCCAGGACAACTTCTGTGCCTCCCCCCACCCCAAGAACCTGTGCACATCTTTCTTGATGGGTCCACAGGGTCTGTCTTCTTGATCCATTCAACACCCTCTAAGCAGTGTCGTTACTCTGTTACTCTTAGTGTGGCACTGAGACTGTAGTACCTGGCACAGAGTCAGCACTAAATAAATTCAAAAGTGATATATCTCTGATTGACAAGGAATAATGACTTTGGAATTAAATAACAAATCTATCCCACCTCCCAACCTGCAAAGGAGGGTGTCAATAGCTCTGGACCAAAAGAACAGTTTTCCATCCTAGGGCTCATGAGTAAACTGACTCCAGAGCTCGTTGAGGTTCATAAAAGGAGAGGTGCTTTTGGGCCATTTCTGAAACACATTTTCCTTTCAGGTCTTCCCTTTATACTTCCTTTCATTATTAAAATATCTTGTAAATCTAGAAGCCAAGGAAATAAAGCAGCAATTTATCACTGTCGTCAACCCAAAAGGAGTAATCAGAGCCCCAATGTCCCCAATTGGCAGAATGGGGGATCACACCGAATTTCAATTACTTTAAGCGTTTTAGTTGATGGGGTGGTGATTTCCAAACTCCTGGAGGACAGGCTACTTCTACCTTGAACTTCCACACCAGATCCCCCCAAAATTGCTACCATGTGCTGAAAGTCGTTGATGTTGCAGGGTCTTTATTGATATTTACATAAAACAAAAAAAAAATCTTATGAATGAGGTAGTGTGAAAAATTCAGTAGCTCGTCCCAGATATCAGTTGCCTATGCATTTTTTCTTCTTTACATTGGTCTGTACTGACCTCATGTCTGCAAGAGCTACCTGACATCCAAGGTTCAATGTCATCTTGCTCTGTGACTTACCTTGACTGCTAGACCTCATACCCCTGCTCCGCCCCTGGGTGGCTGTGAAGGCTTCAGACAAGCTGCTTGACTCTGGGCTTTAGCTTCCTGATCTCCAAAATTAGAACAACACCTCCTCACTCACAGGCTTCTGATGTACATTAAATGTGAATCCTCAGAACATTCCCTGGAGTGAAATTCAAAAGTCTGAAATTATAAGTGAACATCTCCAAGACTCAGTTTCCTTGATTGGAAATGGGGATGAAGCGCTCATAAAGTTGTTTTGAAAAGAGGTGAGTAACTTGTCCAAGACATATCACTGTCAGTTGGTGGAGCCTGTGTTCTAATGTGGAGCAGGAAAGGTCCTGTCTTCCCATCTCCTGTGCACTGGATCCTAAGGCTGAGCTCCAGGGGGCTGGCAGGGGTGACGTGGACCTGCCATCTGAAGCTTGAGAGGGTGATGGGAGGTCCTAACACTTCCCTCTATCACACCAGAGAGTGAGGTTTCCAGCTCGAGATGTCATCTGAATGTAACCCACGTGCCTCCTCCCCAGGCCAGGGCCACATTTAATCTGCCACTCCCCTCCCTGGGTTGATCATGAGATGTTTTGAATTCCCCATGAATCTAGCCATAACCTGGGAGCCTCGGCACTCTCCTCAAGCTAGCAGAGCTCTCCATTTACAGTGCATGTTGGGTAAAGTGTGTCCATGTCTCCTAGTCTCACCTTCGTCTGTGTGTGGGCAGCTGAGCACCCTGTATCACCCAACTGTTATGCTATGTCGACGCCTTGCCTGGGGCCTGGGGCAGAGTCGGTGTTCCACTGTGAATGGAAGTTAGCCCTTCACACCCTCTAACTTGCTGTGTGACCTTGCAGCGGCCACTTCCCCTCTCTGGGCCCTGAAGGCCTTGTTTCCACAGTGGTATGAGAAGCTGCGTTTTCACACCAAAGTGCTACCCTTTGTGTTCTTCGTAATAATGTTTCTGGGACAAACCAAGCTGCTCCGTGCAAAATTCTGGCCAGACCATTAAGGGACTGGGTCCAATCCATGTCTTTATAGTTGATTAATTCCTTCTTCTGCAGAATATGTGGGTTTATCATTCCCCTCTGTCAATAAAGAGCAATCATGAACACCTGTCATGGATCCGAGAAGAGAGAGATTGTTGTGTGACACAGAAGCCATTTGTCCCGTCAGATGCCTGTGTACCACATGCAGGGGTGATGATCCACATCTTCTTCCCACTGGCTGTACCAATGCTGGGGTCTGTGACCGTGACCCTGATGACTCACAGGTCAATTTCTTTATGAAGTATTGGCCCCGAACATGTCCTTGACCTTGTTGTCACTGGCCAGTCCAAGCAAGTGATACGGTTGCTCTTCCCACCATAAGCACATGGGTGGGGTGTGGAAGTCAGCCATTGCATGAGGATGGGCAGGGGGAACAAGAGAAGAAAACAAGAGAGGACCACTGCTGGTAGGACAGTGGTGAGCCCCACAAAGGACAGTGACAGAGAGCAGGGACCAAGGAGCACCCAAAGATTCAGTGTCCCAATGCAGGGCAGGACATGCCCGGTCTTCACCTTCTGCTGAGCCTACTTCACACTGACTCCTAAGACTGAGTTCCATGGGGCTGGGGAGGGACAATGTAGACCTGTCATCTGAAGCTTGCGGATGGCAAGGGGTGTGTGTGTGTGTGTGTGTGTGTGTGTGTGTGTGTGCATGGAGCATTTGAGACAGAACACCGCCAGGAACCATCCAGAGACACAGAGTGATCCTGGGCTGCCTGCCCTCCCCTAACCCCTCCCACCCTCTCACCTTGTCTCTGCCGTAGCTGCTGCTTCCAGCACCGCAGGTGCTACGAGGAGGCTGCTGACATGGACTGTCTGCAGGACCCCACCAAGCTCAGCACAGGCGTCGACTGCGTCAACAAGAAGATCACATGCGGTGAGCATCTCCAGGCTTCCCCTGGGGCTGGGCCGAGGCATGACAGGACAGGGACCCAGACCTGGTCCATCCACCCACATCATCATCGCCAACGGCAGCATCACTGACGGCACTTAGAGCCCCATGGGGGCTGCATCCAGGGTTCTGTGCCTTGCATGGAGTATATGTAACCATGAATGTTTTTGAATTGAAATGATGGTCGATCAGCAGGTTATTTGACTTATAATTTTATATTCATTGCAACCCTGAGAGCTTCAGAAGACTCAATAGATTGCTGCTTATGTACTGGGTGATATTGGGGCCGTTACTTAATATGTCTAAACCTTAAGACGGGGAGGAGAAACTGCTTCAGAGATTCGCCCTGAACGTTGAATGAAATGATACCTGTGGCGTGGTTAGTGCAGTGGCCGAAGCATGTTAGGAACTCAGAGATAGATGGCTGTGGGGCTGCAAGCCGCAGTGGGGGGCCAGGTTTGTGGTGGTTGTCATCTACAAGAATTAGAGACATGTAGGCCAAATCTCAGTTCTAATCTAATTCCACGTGTGACTCCATGAATTTTATTTCATGTCTCTGGCAATCCGGCAGACACGGAACAAAGGTCTGGAGGGCAGAGGGCACTCAGCACGCCGGTGTTGTATCAGTACCATCCTCTCCACCTGCCCACATGTGCCACAGTGACTCTGATCTTCCTAATAGCCCTAAGAGATGGGGACCATTTCTTGTCTCAATTTTCAGGCAAGAAAAGGAGAGCACCGAGAAATTAAATAGCTCACCTGAGGTCATAGATTTGTGAAAGGGAGAGTCATAATTCGAACCCAGCTCCAAGTGACTCTCGGCCCAGCTAACGTGGACTAGCTAGAGGATAGAGCATCAGAGAAGGACGGAGGGGGACACCCGATGTGAACACTCGGAGGTTACACAGGGAACGTGGAAGACGTGATTCGTTCATTTTTTCAGCAGATAAGGATTGAGCACCTATACCAGTGCACAGCAGTGGTCCCAGCGCTGGGGGCCACCAGACCTTCTGGAATGTCCTCACAATAGCAGACACTGAAATATCCAAAGCAAATTACATAGTATGTTAGACGGAGAAAGAGCTCTGGAAGAAATAAATGAAGGAAAAAACACAGGGAGGATTGGGGTAGGGGTCTTGTTTAAATAGGAAGGTCACAAAAAGCCTCCCTAAGACAATGAGAGTTGAGCAAGGACTTAAAGAAGAGGCTTGAAGTGATCCTATGGAAGCCTGGGAGAGGCCACAAGGGGAGAGGAGCCACATGGGGAGAGGAGCCACATGGGAGGGAGAGGAGCCACATGGGGGGACAGGAGCCACATGGGGACAGGAGCCACATGCAGACAGAGGCTGCAGGCACAGTGGGCCCTTTGGCACCTAGTGTGTTTGTGAAACAGTGGGAATAGGGTGGGGAAGGTGTGGAAGAGGCTGGGACCTGGGAGGGACAGGGGACCTGCCATGTGACGTTTCCTGGGCTGCAGTGAGACTTGTACTCTGGGATGGGAAGACAGTGGTGCGTTCTCAACAGAATAAAGACATGGTGTGACCTGACTTTGAAAAGTTGTTCTGTCTCCTCGAGGGACTGGGCAGCAGGGAGGAGCAGGGAGACTGACTAGGAGGCGGTGACCGTCACCCAGCAGGAGATAGGGGGCTCGGCCCTGGATGGGAGGGTGGAGACAGGCCACGTGGGCAGGCTCTGCGTCACAAGTAGAGCCGACTGGATCCCTCAGGGAACTGGGCGCGAGTGTGAGGGAGGAGGAGCGGGCATAGCCCCAGGGGGTCTACACAGCTGACGAGAGGGAGCTGAGTGAGGCTGAGAGGCAGCAGCAGGAGCGGGCTTTAGACAGGCTCTCCAGCTTAGGACCTGTCCTACCTCTCGGGTTCCAACTGAGATCTTTCCAGCCTTCTCTGCTCTTGCTCTGTGCAGAGCCTGAAGACCCTTGTGAGCACCTGCTGTGCACCTGTGACAAGGCTGCCATCGAGTGCTTGGCTCAGGCCAGCATCAACTCTTCCCTGAACCTTCTGGACAGCTCCTTCTGCCTGACTCAGGCTCCAGGTAGGAAGACCTGGGCTAGCGTCAGCAGAAGGGTGAGACTAGGGTGCTCGGGGTGATCCGGGCAGGAGCTGGTTTGGAATCTATCATTGTCTTCAAACAGCCCCCCATCCCACTGCCCTGCACAGACTTTCCAATGCATTTTCTTTCAGAGGCAACCAGCAGGGAAGAGCTGACCACACTTCTGCCAAGAGGTAAGGCCTCCCGGGGATGCTGGCTCCTACTTGGACCACAGGGATCAGATGGTGACAGGGCTGGAGGGTGCACCTCCTCCACCTGGCCTGCCTCACAGAAGCTGAAAGGACACAGTCCTGCCTCCTCTGGCTGGGAGATGCAATGACTTCTGATCAACCCAATTCAAACACCCGGCAGCAAATGGCCTCACTGCAAACTCAGCCCCTTGCTACACGCACAGGTGTCCATTTAATCCAGTGAGAGTGTAGACTCCAAGTTTTTTCTCTCCTTTTTCACTGCACACTCAGAGCCCTTGTACGCAGCATGACAGGAGCAGGACATTGTGCTCAGATGGACCCAGGCCCCTCCCTGCTGACTGAACCCCTGGCTGCCTCTTTCCCTCCCCTGCCCTTCCTCCACCCGTTCTCCAAAGCCTGCAGCTAGCAGAGCAGCCTGGGTCCGTGTGGACACTCTTTGAAGGGAAGGCTGTTTTCCATGAGTCTCTTTTCAGGACAGGGTAGGCACTTAGTAACTGTCCACTTAACTGAGCAAGTGATGCTTCTTACTCTAAAATGTGGGTCTTACAAAAATGCGAGGCTTATCTCCAAAGTTTCCACAATCTCCCAGTCCCAAGACCTTTGGGCATCTGGGAATGGAACAGCCAAGGTGAGCAGAGCGTCTCTCCGGGGCTGGGGTCTCTCCCCTGGGAATGATTGTTAAAGAGGAAGCTGGTGTGTTTGTACATGTTTGCGTGTGTGCACACAGGTGTGCATGTGTGTGTACGTGAGTGTGCATAGGTCTGTGTGCACACAAGTATGTGTGGGTGTGCACATGGGGTACCCCAAGATAGCTTGTCAGTGCACTACTCTTTTTTTCTTTGCCATTTAGCCTCTGTTTTGAACAGCCTCCCTTCTTTAGTTGGGACACTGTTGGGGTATACAACTCTTTCACTGGCATCCACCTGTGCCAGTAGAGTCACCTGTGCCAGTAGAGTCACTTTCTCCCCAGAACCCAGCAGTGGCTATGCCCCCCACCCCGAGCTGGGAACTTGCAGGGAAGCCCATGTTCTTGGAGGCATAAGAGTGGTCAGGACACCCCAAGACAGGATGGACAGCTCTTGCTGGCAATTCTCCCAGTCTGCTTCTTCCCTGGGTCCAGCAGTCCCCAGCCTGTTTGTCTTTGAGACCCTGTGCTGGTCTTGACACTGTGTGGCATCGGCCACTGCTAGTGATGGCTCTGCTCTCTTTTTCCAGTGGTTCCTGGGGAGCCCACAGAAACCAGCCTGACAGCCCTGTCAGGAGAAGGTGAGCTGAAGGGGGCTGATGTGCAATCCAAATGCCCACATCCTGATTATGGCATTTGCCAACAAGCTGGCACGCAGCTCCCCAAAAGTGTGCCCTGCTGGCTCTGTTATGGAGCTGCTTCAAGTATATTCCAGAGCTTCAAGTATATTCAAGGATATTCCCTAGTTCTTCACAACCCCCAAGTCTCTTCTGTACTTCCTCAGCTTTCTTTTATACTCCTATTCCCACCCTGTGGAATTTCCAGATAAAAAGCTGAATGCCTGTCCATTAAAGTTGAATTTCAGATAAACAACAAATATTTTTTGGTACAAGTATGTCCTAAAGATTGCATCCTTAGATCACTCTGCAAACCACCTCCCCAGAAGTTTGATGTTTTCTTTCCTTGCTGCTGCTGCTGTTAGAAGCAGAGGCCGGAGGTACTGCTTGCTCCTGGCTATCCTCCATGTGGCCAAGGGCATCTCATTCCCAACAGTCCCAGATGCCCAGGCCTTGGGAACTAGATCCAGAAAGAAGAGAAAAGGTCACCTTCCCTCACCAGAAGCTCCACCATATTGCCTGCCCAAGCAGTGACCATTCCCAGAATGATTGACAGTGCCAACTTACCTTCTATTTTGGGCAAACTGTTGGCTTGGGAATATACAGTGGACTTTGTGACCCCATTAGACAGTCACAAAGTGAACCCAAATTGGTAAATTCTCCAAAATTTGAGTTCTTAAACTTTACCTGCTATCACTGGTGGCATGAAGAAAGGATAGTATTTATCCCTGGGAACAAGGGAAAGGGAATCAGGGTCCTCAAGGAGTCTAGAGTCCAGCTGGAGAAAGAGAGGACAGACCCCCCCCCCGACAATGCACCAACGCACATCCATGACTTGGGCAGTGCAGACAAGTGAAAAACCCATGAAAAGAGATGATTACATCTATCTTTTGGGGTGGTAGAGGGGTTAAATGAGAGCAAGCTTGGGGAGATTCTGGACCAGCATCTTCTCCCCAAAATTCTGATGCGACTATAAAAACAGCACACATCATCAAATCCTACGCTGGAAAAGGAACAACTTGCTTAAAATATACAATCTCGTCTCTTGTACAAGCTTATGGAATAATAGCTGTAACATTCATTTTGAGATATTGATTGAGACTCAGAGATAAGTTGCTCAAGACTTGGAGCTTAGCAGCAAGGCTGGAGCTGGAAGCCTCTGACACTTCCATTCTCACCTCTACTTTTTTTTTTTTTTTTTGAGACAGTCTTACTCTGTCACCCTGGGTAGAGTGCTGTGGCATCATAGCTCACAGCAACCTCAAGCTCTTGGGCTCAAGTGATCTTCCTGACTTATCCTCCTGAGTAGCTGAGACTATAGACATGTACCACCATGCCCAGCTAGTTTTTCTATAATTATTTATTTATTTTTATTTTATTTTATTATTATTTTTTCTTTTTTTTTGCAGTTTTTGGCCGGGGCTGGGTTTGAACTTGCCACCTCTGGCATATGGGGCTGGTGCCTTACTCCTTTGAGCCACAGGTGCTGCCCTATTGATTGATTGATTGATTGATTGATTGTAGTAGAGACAGGGTATTGCTCTTGCTCAGGCTGGTCTTGAACTCTTGAGCTCAAGCAATCCACCTGCCATGGCCTCCCAGAGTGCTACCAAACTACCCCTCATGTTGCCTTCCCATAAGGACACGATCCAACTGGGGAAAATAATGGCCCTGCACTCCCAGAGATGGCATTTGCTGGTCCTTCTACCTAAACGCAGACCTGGCCCTAGTCTGGCCTCTCTTCTGTTGCGTTGGGACCTAGCTGAGCAGCCACATTCCCTGCTCAGGCACCCTGGGTCTTCTCCCCTTCCCACCTGTTTCCTCTGGGTGGCTTAGACACCCAGCTGGATGGATAGTTGATGCTGAATGGTTTCTTTTCACAGTGGCTACAGAGACCAAAGCTGATGGACTGACTACTCCCTCCAGGACAAGTACGTACAGGGACCTTCGAAAGAGGGCAGCATGGATCCTAGTGGAGAAATGTCACCTAAATATTTGTGCTCAGTGCTGGGTGACCACTTCTTGACAGGGCCTGGAGGAAATACTTATATACCCATTTACCCATTTCACAGAACATGTAGGAAATAGGTCCATGAAGAATAAATGTCCTAAGTGATTTGCTGGACTGGTCCCTAGGTCCAGACTGCAAGCTGAGAGACCGTCTCCTCTCCATTAGACAGCAGTGACCCCTGGGGAGTTCCATCTCCCTGAAAATATCTAGGCCACAATTTCAGCACTGGAATTAGCCTAACCCATCACTCTACTTGTGCTAATTAATAACCATGGATTACTTATTAATAAGTATAAATAACTGACAATTTTTTAGTAATTACTAAGAATTAATAAGTAAGCAAATGGATTATTTGGTTAAAGGGCAGCAACATTGTTGAGGGCCTCGGCTGTGCCACTTACTCCTACGCCCCCTACGGATGTTCTCTGAGTTGTCTTTCCTGGTCCTACGAGGCCTCTTAATGTCCCAATTTTACAAACAAAAAAGATGTTCCAAGGGTACAGTTATAAGTCTATAGGTCTTACTTTTGAAGAGAACGATCTGTCCCTGTTAGAAAGGTCCAGATTCTCTTTGACGGAGCTGATGTAAAGTTCAAAGCCCGGTTCAGTGTCATATGACACCATCCTAGTCTTGATTTTTGAACACATTAAATTTAAGAAGGTTGCTTTTCTTCCAAGAATTTTTTTAGTTACCACCCCTAGCTCTTTGTGGTACAGCCAAGAAGTGAGACCACCCAGCCTGGTAGCTCAGAGTGGCACCTTCAGCCTGGCTGCCAGGGTTTGCATCCTGCCACTCCCTAGCTCTGTGACCTTGAACCAGTGGCCTAACTTTCCCATGTGTCTCTTTTCTCATCTCTGAATGAGGATGAATGCAGTCTAACCATGGGCCCTCGCTGCTGTATCTGGTGTGGAGAGCGCTTAATAACTGTTAAGCAACGACAGCACGCTTGTTTTACAGAGAACCCGAGGTGCAGCAGTTCTCCTGGAGTCACAGAGCAAACAAAGCACATACTGCTGCCTCTGCTCCACACACTCCTCTGTCCAAAATGGGATTTTACTTTAGTTTTTTTTTTTTTTTCCTGTAGATTCTAGAGAGGCTGGCATTCCAAAAGTATAGGTGTTCGACAAACTCGCCTACTTCCAGCCTGACCAGCTGTCCCTGCAATTGCCAGCAAGCCTGTATCGGGGTTCCCCTGTGGCTCAGCAGTGACCAGGGAGGACATCTCCCAGGGGCAGGCGGGCCAGGGCAGCAGGAAGGGCATGCGCCCAGTGGGACGGGAGTTTTCCCTTGGACAGGGAATCCAAGGTGGGACCTCTTGAGGTTGAAGCTCACCTCGCCTCTCTTCTTTTGGGGCAGAACGAGGCCAACAGCAGGCAGGGGTGGAAGCTGCCAGGACCGCGTCCCCTCCAGGTAAGCACACTCAGCTCCTTCTGCCTACCTATGTCCATACATCACTGCCCCCAGTATGTTTATGAAATCAGGACGCTGTCACCTGAGGCTTGGGACCAAAGTAGAAACAATCACTGACGCCAACATAGCTTCACATCCCCCCTCAACAACAAAGTACATAAATGAAGTTAAAAACCATTTTCAGGAAAAAATGGAAACTTATCAGGTAAAGAGATAAATTTAGAAAAATACAGAAAACTGTATTTAGTTTTCCATTTATTTATTTACTGTTTTTGAGACAGAGTCTGCCTATGTTGCCCTCAGTAGAGTGCTGTGGCGTCACAGTTCACGGCAACCTCAGACTCTTGGGCTTAGGCGATTCTCTTGTCTCGGCCTCCCAAGTAGCTGGGACTGTAAGCGCCCACCACAACACCTGGCTATTTTTTAGTTGTAGTTGTCATTGTTGTTTGGCAGGCCCAGGCTGGATTTGAACCCGCAGGCTTCAGTGTGTGTGGATGGCACCCTAGCCACGTAAGCCACAGGCGCCGAGCCTAGTTTTCCATTTAAATTACTTGTAATTCCACAATATATGAAGTGGATATGCTGTCTTCTGGACTAAGAAGCACTACTTAATCCTGCAATAGAAAGGAGAACAACTTTTAATATTTGAAGCTATGTCTGCTAGCTTTTTTCCTCACTAAGCACATTCATGAGCATAAATAAAATGAATGCGAGAACACTTGCTAGCCATGATTTTATAGCCTGAGCTGTGTTGTTAGTACAAACTGCTGCTATTCCCCCAACATTAAATACTTTTCTGGAGTGTGATATTTAGTGGTTATATAATCATTCCTTAAATGGAAACATAATTTATGGAAACAATTATTTCTAACACTTTGTCATTATAAATTATAGATATGTATTTTTTATGCCCATCCACTTCCGATTAATTCGCTGGGATAAAGGCTTAGAAGTTGAATTACTAGATAAAGGGCATAATCATTTTAGAGCGTTTGGTATGTTGCGAAATTGGCCTTGAGAAAAATTGAACCAATTTATATTCATACATGTATTTTGGGTACTATTATTAAAGAGCAAGCAAGCAAGCAAACAAAAAACCTCTATCAATTTTAATAGGAAAAAAAAGTATCTTTTTCCTCCCCTCTGATGAAAATTGAAAGTGGTGTTTTTAATACCTGAACTAGCCCAACTTCTCATTCTGGGACTTTTGGGTCCAATCTAAATAGAATTCCCCCATCTTGAGTGAATTCACAGAGGTGTGTGATCAATGTCAGAGTTAAGGCTATGGTGACTTGGGCTGACTTGGTTCTGGGGGCCACCGTGACCTTCTCAGTGTGGGAGACGGAAGGCCAAGCATCGTTTATTCCCCCAATGGGGCAGCTGGTGCAGGAAGGGTGATTAGCACCAAAGTCCTCATCTCAAGGCAGTGAGGCAGGAGCAGGGGAGTGTCTCAAATTTGATCAGCATTGTGGTAATCAGAAAGTTCTTCCTCAGGAGCTGAGGGCTACTGGCTATTGAGACTCAGTAGGGGGACACACAGGCTTTGAGAGTCCCTTCTGCTTGTATGGCTCTCCCCCTGAGAGTCCCAACCCTGGAGTAGATGTATGAATATTTCCCCATCACTGAGCAGTTCTAATGGCTACTACTGATTATTTCCTAACTGCTAGATGTTTAGCAAGGATTATTCATACAACCAAACAAGTATTATCAATATAATTTGACAAAGGGAGAAATTAAGATTGAGAGAAGCTAAGAGATTTGCCCAAGGCATGCGTTGGGTATAAGACTGAGCTAAATTGCCAAGCTCACATTTTTTCAACTCTGATTCCTTCGTCTCTACAACACTGACCGAGGGGTGTGAGGATTTTCACTTGCCTCCGTGACCATCTACTGCGAGTTAGTGTGACTTCTCCACCATTCTCTTTACCTCTATGCTTGCCGTGAGCACCTTGACGGCTCCGCCCTGGGCAGCTGCAGCACAGAACAGGCACAGGGGTGGCAGGCCGGGACAGCTCTCAGCCGTGAGATGCCACCCAGTGGTCTAGCACAGACTCCTGCCCATCTTAGGGATATTATAGAAAATTTGGAAATTCTCACATGGACTTTATGGGTCCCTGAGAATCTGCCTCTGGGTCTGCAAAGCAGTCAGAGGAGACTTTCCTGCTGCCGTGGTGTTCTGAGATATCTGTCTGCATGGCCTTGACCATGTGCCCATCTGCACTTGTCTCCTTGAGCCACTTTTTCAATCTGAACCATGAAGTTCTTCATTTTCAGGATCTGCAGAGGTTGTTGCCACAGCTAAAGGTGTAACCCTTGTCCCTGTTGGTGTTAAATCTTTGGGGCTGGTGGTGTCATCTGCTCAAAGTGGCCCTGAGGAGACAGCTGGAAAAGGTAAGGGACGCAAGCAGCCAGAGAAGTACCCGTCCCTCCTGTCCTGGGAGCCTTTGGGTAGGTTGTTCACAAAGCACCTGAGGCCTTTCCTGTGACCTGCTCGTGTGGTGTGTCTAGAAGGTTCATCCCCTTTACTGGCTGAGCACAGTGACCTGCCTGGGACCTGCCAGTGACCTGCCACAGAGCGGCTCTGATGCTAAGCCTGGGAAGGAAGCCAGGTCTCCCAGCCCTGGCCTCGTGCTCTCACCACTTGTGCCAGCCCAGAAGGAAGGAGTTTGGCATCACCACACCAGGGGCTATTGGAAAGATTGAAGCACTTGGGTTTTAATAATCCTCCCCTTCCGTCTCTGCGACCAAAGTCTCTGCACCTGCAGGAGCCACAGCCAGCTGGATGCAGAGGAGGACTTTGCTAATATCCAGGCATGAGCTCCATGGTGCACAATACAGAGCTATGGAAAGAGCACATTTGAAAGCTGCAGGAAGAAGGGTAGAAGGTTAGGGGACAGAGAAGGACAGGGGGCGGGGAGAGAGAGAGGAAGGAGACAGAGAGACAGAGGACAGAGTGGAACCCAAGGGTTGATCTGATGTGCAGAAAGCCTAAGGGGACCAGGATGCCCCACCCCAGGGTGGCAGGCTCTATTCAGTGGTGAGATGGGGCCCAAAGAGCATCTCTGACCCTGACAAGTGCTCATCCCTTAGGGAGATTTAATAAGTAGTCTGGTGGAGCATCAGAAGCCTGCTCTCTGAAAGACAACGCATCCCGGACAGAGGGCGAGCCAGAACATAGCTTTTCCAGAATGGCCACCTGAGGTGGAGAGCGTGGGTTTCCTTGTATGACCTGGAGTTGTCCTCATGCACCTGGGAACCTCGTGTGACCTTCCCCTTGTGAAGCTGTTCTGATAGTCCTTGCTCCTAATTTTCCCAATCAGCCTGTGACAGATTCACCTTCCTGCGCCTGGGAAGTGGGGACAACATGCAGGCGATGCCTCAGCTCGGAGAGATGCTCTTTTGTCTGACGTCCCGGTGCCCAGAGGACTTTGAATCTTACGGCTGTTACTGTGGACAGGAAGGAAGAGGCGAGCCAAGGGATGCCCTGGACAGGTACGTATGGGTGAGCACAGGTGGTGGCGGGCAGTGCTGATGCTGCCTGCACCCCTTCTTTGTCAGCAGGTGAGTTAGGCTTCACCAAGAGCTGGGCAGGTGCATTACGTCATTCACAGGGGAATCTTTGGCATTTATAGGCAGCTGAGGCTCAGGGGCTGACATGCCGGAGGTCATTCATCAGGAATGACAGAGCCAGACAGATGCAGATCTTTTGATTTGGGGGTCTAAAGCCCTTTCAATGTTTCCACAAGTACCAATACTAGTGATCTGCAGTGACACTTCAGAGGACCCCAAGTCTGCCTATTTCGCAATGACCAACGTGCCTAATTGGAGTCTCTGCTTGGTTTGTCCTGCAGAAGGTCATTTTGAAATTAGCTTCTCAGCAACACTCAACTGCTAAATTTTAGATCTACCACTCTTGAAAGAATTTTCACCAACCTCGTGCATTCATCCATTTATTCACTCATTTTCTGTGTGCACTCAAACCACACTGCTTGAGCTTTTGCTCTCTGCCAGTCACTGAACTGTATGCTGGAAAATACAGGAATGATTAAACTGAGCGAGGGAGAATAAAACAAACTGTTTATGCCCAATAGGAGCTCAAATAGTGAAAGAGATGGACTTATGAAAAAAAATGCTACCCAAGGTAATAAAGGCAGTAGTGGGAAAGGAAGAAATGATGGGGTACTTCGTCCGAGTTGATGAGGTTTACTGGGTGACTGCACACGGGGGTTGCAATGGTCCAGGGCCAGTGGGAGGTCTGCATGCAAAAGGCATTTGTCCTCGTTGGATGGTATGATCACCAAAGCAAAACCAATAGTTTTAGATGAATTAAAAAAAGAAAAAGACAAAGCTTATTGTATCTCCTAGAAAGTCTGCAGAAAGGTTTTGTTAATCAGTTTGATGAAAATAGTTAAGATTGTATATGAAACCAGCACATTGTATCCTTTGATTGCACTATTGTACACAGCTATGATTTAATGATAAAGATAATAAAATAAAATAAAATAAAATAAAATAGAAAGTCTGAAGTCACGTCAGGAACACAGAGCATGTCAGTTGCAGGACAGATTATGCCCAGGGGAGGGAGTGGTGAATGCATTCCTCACCCAGCTGCTTTCTCCCTGCCTCTACCTCCGAGTCATTCTGGTCCCCTTATCTTGCCTCCGTGGGCTTTCCAGGAAGGTGACCTTCATCTTAACTCCCACCAGCCGACCCTGAAGAAGTTTTTACTCCAGCAAAGGTTATGTCACATTGTGACTCATTAGCATGTTTGCATTCTGAGGTTCAACCATATGCTCTCCACACTCTAAGACAGAGAATATTTTCCATAGCATCAGGATTTCTGAGTCTATAACGTGCGATGAGATACAGCCAAGGATGTTAATCAAGCCAGCAGCAGTCTCTGTGTTCTGTTAAACTGTGCAGAAAGAAAGTAGGAAAGATTTCTTAGGAGTTTCCTAGGAAACACCATATTTTACAAAAATACAAAAATTTGACCAGTCAGGAAAGTAAGGTACCATACAGCTTGCTTACTTGATATCCATGGGAAGAAATTGAAAAATGAAAAGCCATGGGAAAAAATCCTTGACTAGGGAAGATTCAGTCAAAGTGACATCATTTTCTACAAGGATGTACTTTCAAAACTGTGTGTATCATACAGTATGGACAATTATTTTTAAGAGTATTTTGGTCCTTTGTTATTTCATTTCACTCATTGACTTTATTTATTTTTTTAAGTTAGTTTTATTTTTTTATTAAGTCATTTATACATAGATCATACATACATTTATGCCATTATGGGATTCATTGTGTTGATTATTCGTACAAATTGAGGTGTTTCCATGCTACTAATCAACATAGCTTTCACCTCATTTACCCAATTACAGCATTAAGAGATTTGTGCTCTACACCTGATAGATCCAACTTGTACTTGCAACAAGTACTCCATAGATGTGGTCCCCCTACTAACCCTCCCTTTTTCAGGCCAATCCCCCTCCCTTCCCCCCTCTCTCCCCTTCCTTTTTTCATCCTGGGCTATAGTTGTGTTTCATTTTTCATATGCAAGTGTGAGTGATTATAAATTAGTTTCATAGTAGTACTAAGTACATTGGATATTTTTTTTTCCATTCCTGAGATACTTTACTAAGAAGAATATTTTCCAGCTCCATCCATGTAAACACAAAAGAAGTAAAGTCTCCATCTTTTTTGATGCTGCATAGTATTCCATGGTATACATATACCACAATTTATTTATCCATTCATGGGGCAATGGGCACTTAGGCTTCTTTCGTGACTTGGCAATTATGAATTGAGTTGCAATGAATAATTTGGTGCAAATATCTTTATTGTCAAGTGATTTTGGTCCTTTGGATATACACCTAGAAGAGGAGTTGCAGGATCAAATGGTAGATCTATATTTAGATCCCTGAGTATTCTCTAAACTTCCTTCCAAAAGAAACGTACTAGCTTGCATTCCCACTAGCAGTGCAGAAGTATTCCCTTTTCTCCACATCCATGCCAACATATGTAGTTTTGGGATTTTGCGATGTGGGCTACTCTTACTGGAGTTAGATGGTATCTCAGAGTAGTTTTGGTTTGCATTTCTCTAATGATAAAAGATGATGAGCATTTTTTCATGTATCTATAGATCAAGTGCCTGTCTTCTTCAGAGAAGCTTCTGTTCTGGTCATGTCTCTTGCCCACAATGAAATGGGATCACTTGTTTTTTTCTTAGTAATAAGTTTGAGTTCTTTGTGGATTCTGGTTATTAGATGTTTGTCAGAAACATAACTTGCGAAAATCCTCTCCCATTCTGAGGGCTATTTGCTCAGCTTAGTGTGTTCTTAGCAGTGCAGAAGCTTTTTAATTTGATCAGATCCCAGTAGTGTATTTTGGATGTTGCTTCAATTGCCTGGGGTGTCCTCCTAATAAAGTATTCTCCCAGGCCAATTTTTCAAGTGTTTCCCCTGCACTGTCTCTAAGAATTTTGAAACTCTGAAAAAAAGAAATAGCTGAAGATGTTAACAAATGGAAAAATATACCATGCGCATGGCTAGGACGAATCAACATTGTTAAAATGTCTATCCTACCTAAAGCAATCTACAGATTTAATGTGATCCCTATTAAAGCCCCTCTGTGATACTTTAAAGACCTGGAAAAATTAGTACTTTGCTTTATTTGGAGACAGAGGAAACCTCGAATAGCCAAGACATTACTCAGAAATAAGAACAAATCAGGAGGAATCATGCTTCCAGACTTCAGACTATACTATAAATCAATTGTGATCAAAACAGCATGGTACTGGCACAAAAATAGAGAGGTAGATGTATGGGACAGAATTGAAGACCCAGAGGTGAACCCAGATACTTATCATCATTTGATTTTTGATAAGCCTATTAAAAATATAAATTGGGGGAAAGATTCCCTATTCAATAAATGGTGCTGGGTGAACTGGCTGGCGACCTGTAAAAAACTGAAACTAGACCTACACCTTTCTCCTCTAACAAAAATTGACTCTCACTGGTTAAAGGACTTGAACTTAAGACACTCATTGACTTTAGATAACCAGCATGTAAGTGATCTAGCTCTCTCCCTCCTACCCGCTTATGCTGATGTGAGCACAGGAGGTGGTGTGTTTCTCTTGAGGGCTGGGGAAATGTAAAGGCCAGTAAGGAGACACTTGACTGTGAACAAGTGCTATCAAAAAGCTGCAAACATCTATGACTGATCCCTACTTGGGCTGTGGTTTCCAACATGAAGTGAGAGTTACTAATGGGCAGGGAAGAGTTGAAAAGGGAGGATGGAGGGAGCAATTGATGCTCCCTATTGACTGGAGGTGGAGGCCATCACGAGTTTCCTAAGGATGTGCATCTGGCCCAGGGGACGCTTATTCATTGTCACGTGTTCACTGAGATCCTAGATGCTTTTCTGGATGTGGTTCTTTAGCTCAGGATGATCCCTTTGCTTTCTCTTAAGGCTCAGGACAAAAGAGAGTTCCCTATGGATGTGGGAATCACTGTTCCACATGATAGCATGAGCGGTTGGAAGTAGTAGGTTCATTGCCCATGTAGTAATTCAGTATACATTTTTAAAAGGTACCCCTTATTTAAGACTCTTTCTCTCCATCTATTAGGAAATACTTGTAATAAATTTGTAAATCATCCATCTTTGCCATCAAGTCACAATAAAAATACAAAAACAATTTTAAATAATAGTAAGATGCATACAGTGTGATTGGTGATGCCTTCGATGTGGCATCTTTGGGCAGCACGCAACGCAGACAACCGTACATGACAGCCCTTGTTGTGTGTATGAGTCGGCCCTGTGTGCACTGGCTTCTCTCACTACTACAGGGAATGTGGAAGAAATCAGCCTTCGGGGAGGTCCTGGGCAGCTGGGAGCGCTGGACAGTCAAGGGTTCTCCTTGGTTTTAGGTGCTGTGTGTCTCATCATTGCTGCCTGGAGCAAGTGAGAAGGCTGGGCTGCCTGCTGGAGAGGCTTCCTCGCTCAACGGTCGTGTGTGTGGACCGCACACCCAAATGTGAGTGCTGTTGGTCTGCAATGAGCCGTTCAGGCCAGCATCATTGCAGTGGCTCAGGCTTAGCGATACTTTCCCAGCTGTTCTTCATCTATGATGTGATTTAGTACCTTCCTTAACGTGGAGGCGTATGTTATTAAGCATCTTGAACCGCGGAGGAGATTCAAGTTCTAGAGGCTAGCTGCCTGCAGTTACAAAGCTAGTTAAAGGCAGGCTGGGCATAGCGCCCACTCCATGCTGTTCTCAGCTCTCATTGTGTGTGGACAGAAGTCATCCTCACAACCGTCCCATCAGGTAACACCATCAGTCTTCCCACCTTACAGAGGAGGCTGCTCAGGCCCCAGATCACACAGCTAGAAATAAGTGGTAGAATGGAGATTTGGATGTAAAACCCATTGCCTCAGACCCAAAGTCGACTCTTTGCTATGCCAGTGGGTTTCAAACTACGCTTATCTTTTTTTAAGAAGCTGAAGCCTTTCCCCAAGGGAGGGCCCATAAAAAGGGGGAGTGGCTCTGGCTGAAGGGCAAGGTGGCCAGCGGCCACGCCTTCCCCCAACACCCACACCACCCCCACTATCCCCCGGGGTGGAAGCCAGAGGCTCCTCTGTGGCCACTCAGGTCCTCAGGCCGCACCCACCTGAAAACTGCCAACCCTGCTGCACCCTGCCAGCACATGGAGCCCTGCCGTAGATCTCGCTTTATCTCGGATTCTCTGGCACCATTTCCTCATTCACATCAGTGGATGCATTTCCTTTAAGCTCTGCGGTTTGAAAGGAAATGCCCCTCTAGAACTTCACAAGAGCTCTGCAAAGCTTTGTTCTCATCCTCCCTTTTGCCCTGGGAAGCCCATTCCCTGGGCCTCATCCTCCTTCTTCTGTGCACTGAGCGTGCACCTCCTTATTATCTGGCCTTGTACGATCACATGTGGCTGTCACACTCCAGAGGCCGTGTGCTCAGAGGTCACTCACTTCCTTACCTGCTCATTCATGTGTCCACTTATCCACTTGTCTAACCAACCTTCATCGGGCCCCAGGGAAACTATGAGCCTGTGTGAGTCTTGCCTCGCACTGTCCCCAGCCTGGACGAGGCGAGACAGGAGGGCGCTGACCATTCTAATCTCATGTAGCGTGCTTCAGGGACTGTGGGTTCCCTGGGAGGTGGGTAACGGGTCTAGAGTCTGCAGTATGGCAGTAAGGACAGGAAGATTTGAGAGACGTCGGAAGTATGAAGTGATATTTGGCAAGTGGTTAAACAGGTTCCCAGAGGACCACATTGGGCGTGGATATGCCAAGCAAAGGGACTAGAGAAAAACAATGTGGTTTTGGAAATGTCTGGTAGTTTAGAGACAACACGTGGCTCTGTATTGCTGGAAGCAAAAGTAAACAGAAAGTGAGAGCAGGGGCCTGGTTGTGGTGCAGGGTGAGGGTGGGAGATGGACGGGTGCCACAACGTGACCCCAAGGGCCCTGTGTGCAAGGCTGAAGCATTTATATTTTATCCTCTGGGGGGTAAGGAGCCAGGCAAGGGTTTTAGATCCCACGAGTGACAGGATCAGAATACTCTGATTGTTGTCATGGGATACGATCACGAGTCGAGGTCTCACCTGTGAGGCCGGTGTTGGTTAGTGAGACATGAGGGCATCTCAGAGACTGCTCTGTGCTATCCTGAGCCCAAGAGCAGGGTGGAAGGAGAGAGCCGCCCGGGGACTCAGCGGCTGCGGGCGTCTCCTCTGGCTCCGCAGCTCTGTGCATTCCTCCCACTGTTCTCCCTGCCTCCTGCTGCTGAAATGCAGACATGTCGGGGCTGACAGGAAGGCCAATTTAGGAAGTGTGTGTGTGTGGGGGGGGTCTGTGTGGTACCCCCAGAGAAAAATCTGGCTGATGAACACTTCAAAGTAGGATGGAAAAAAAAAAAAAAAAAGCAACAGTAGACTTTTAGCATCATTGAAAACTGCAGATAACAAGGATATTTGCAGAAAGCTAATCTGTGTCTAGCACCTTCAGACACATCATCCTATCTGAATCACACCACACCCACTGCGTGCAACTCATCCACAAGCATTTAAAAAATAGGGTGCGGCGGTTCCTGTGGCTCAGTGAGTAGGGCTCTGGCCCCATATACCGAGGGTGGCAGGTTTAAACCCGGCCGTGGCCAAACTGCAACAAAAAAAAAATAGCCAGGCGTTGTGGCAGGTATATGTGGCCAGCGCCCTAGCCACTGAGCTATGGGTGCTGAGCCAACAACAAATACTTTTAAAGTATAAGTATGCAGGTGGCACCTGTAGCTCAGTTGGTAGGGTGCCGGCCACGTGCACGGAGACTTGAGCCCAAGAGTTGGAGGTTGCTGTGAACTGTGACGCCACGGCACTCTACCCAGAGTGACAGCTTTGAGACTCTGTCTCAAAAATAAAAAAAAAAAAAAATTACAAAAAAAAGTATAAGTATGCCCCCAGTGAGCACACTGTCAGCCATATAATCTGAAATTCAAATTTAAGTGGCCATCCTGTATTTTATTCTGGCAATCTTAAAAAGGAGTGCACAAGAATTTCTACTTGAAAAATGGGGAAATAGTGGCCTACAGAAGGGAGAAGTAACAGATCCAACACATATTCTCTCTGTGTAGGTAAATATTTGTGTAGGATTGAGTGATGTGCTTGGCCCCGTGGGCTCTGCCATCAAGGTTTTCTGTCCAGAAAGAGGAAAAATAGAAACAGATGATGACAACATGATGTCATTAACACGTAACCTGAGGTGACAGAAAGAGTCCTAAGGTGGGATTTGATGGGAGCCCCCAGAAAAGACACTTGCTTAGTCTGGGGACTGGGGAAAGCTTTCTAGACTCCAAGCTGATCTGGACAGACAAGTAGGCAGTAACCAGAGGAAGAGAGGTGACAACAGAAAATTGGTAACATTCCCTGCAGACGCGTCATTACCAGCAGTGGGGGGAGAGTTGGGGTGTTAGCAGCAATCAGAGTGCAGGAGATGGGCTGGACGGGGCAGCTAGGGCTGTGGGGGCCTTCCTGTGAGGCCTGATGTCTGCCACCCTGCTCTTGCCCTTGAAGGTGAGGGGCAGAGCCTATGCCAGAAGCTGCTCTGTGCCTGTGACCAGACAGCGGCCGAGTGCATGGCCTCTGCCTCCTTCAATCAAAGCCTCAAATCCCCACGTGGACAGGAGTGTCCTGGGGAGCCGGTGGCCTGTGAGGACAGCCTGCATCCGGGGTCCTCGGCCTCTTCCCTGGGCTCCAGCTCAGAGGAGAACAGTGAGGAGGCCCCGCCCCATGCAGAGGGCCACAGAAGAGCCAGGAGGTTCCTACAGAAGTCCTTCAGTCCCCTGGGAATCAGGCCCCGCCGTGGAAGACAGACTTCCAAGGCCTATGGCAAGCACACCTAGCAGCCAGCCCCTGCTCACCTTCGCCTCCTTGGCCCTTGGCCTCCTCTGCCGGCTGGAGCCCAACAGAGATGTGGAGAGAATCAAGGCAGTGAGGCCGTGGTCTACACACCTGTCACCTGTGGGTCAGCTCGCCTGCCCCCGCGCAATGGGAGAAGGCACTCCGTGGGCACCGCTGTTACTTCCCGTAGCGCATCATGGAAGCTCAATAAATATCCTGATCAATGTGGTTTGTTTTCTTTTTAGAAACTGATCAGTTTTAGATATTGATACATGAGTAGATTATAAAGGCAAGATGACAGAGACAATGAACACAAAAAAACTCACAAAAAACTCAACTCCCTAATCAAAAAAAACTACTCTTGCTTTTATTGAAAAAAATATAGACGGGTATATGTTCAATCAGCCTTACTGAGATGAAAGCTCTGGTTTGTGCCCTAAAAACACACATGGCGTCCCAGTTGTTGAGAGGGTGGGTAGCCATGTGCCACAGCCTCCACCTCCAGGCATCACTGATCACCCTGTCCTGGGTCTAGGCCTTGATTTTTAAAAAATAGAACTTTATCACAGTGGCTGGAAGGTCTGGAAGTGCAAATGCACACTCTGACCCAGGCAGTTCAGTGTTCCAGTGATTGTAAAAATCTGAAATTCCACCCGTCCACTCACCCACCCACAATTACTGAGATTCTGTGGTGGATCAGGAAAAAAGCAATGTGCTACCAGAACCCGCCTAAATATTTGGGGTTCCCCCGCCCTTTTTTTTTTTATTAAATCATATATACGTAGATCAGGAATACGTTTATGCCTTTGTGGGATTCAATGTGTTGATTATTTGTACAAATGGGAGTGCTTACATCCTTCTAATCAACATAGCTTTCACCTCATTTACTTAATCAGTGTTAAGAAATTTGGGCCTAAATATTTGATAGGGATACAAACCCTCTGGTTCACGTCAGGTTTTTGGGTCTCACACATCCTGTGTCCTGCGGTGAGATTATGTGGAGCCATTACCTGCTGCTCAGAGAGGGCAGAAAGCAGAGCGGCTGAAGAGTTTAGTGTTTGCTGACTTCCTCAGAGGAATGCAAAGATTCTGAAGCTGACAACACCTTAAGAAATCAAGAAGTCAGGGTGCCAAAGCAACAGCTGATCTCCTTCCCCACCTTCTGGGGCAGTGTTTGTCAACCTTTTTTATCTCATGGCACACTTGAACCCATAGCTAAATTTCCATGGCACACTTAGATTATGTTGATCATAAAAAAAGAGTAAAAAAAAAGAATATACTTACTCTGCTTTGAGCTCCTTTTGAAAATAATTTAATTAGTGATCGCTACAAATTTTTCACAGCACACCTAAGATCCTCTCAAGGTGTGTCGGTGTGCCCCGGTGCGCTGGTGAAATCAGTGTTCTGGGGAAGCCCTGTGCTGGTGAGCATCTTTTGTGATTGTAGCATGCTGGAATCTTTCCAACACCATGACCTGAACTAACAGCCTGAGCTCAGGTTCTCCCAGAAGCAAACCCTTAGACAAGGAAGGCAAGGAGTTTATTTAGGAGAAGGAGAAAAGATCACCTGGAGAGCAAATTAATGAAACAGGGAAGGAAAGCAGCTAATGAATAATGCATTATCAAGCCAGTTACCACTGTGGCAGGGGGAGAGAGAGAGAGAGAGAGGAGAGAGAGAGAGAGAGACAGACAGACAGACACCCCCCCAATGGCATTCGCTGCAACTAATAAATTCCTTTCTGGATGACTTTTTCTCCCAAGCGAGATACTATATCTTCCATTTCTGTTAGTTATAATACATCCTTGAAAAGTTAGTCCAGAATAAAGGCAGGGAGCAACTCTGCTCATCACACGTGCAGAAATGCAAAAGGCACATGGAGAGCTCTTTAGCATGGCCTCATCTGATACGCTGTTGAGAAAATTAAAGCTTTCCAGTGGGAATGTTCTTTCTCATCTTCCTGCCATCAAAGTCACAAAGTTGCCTGCTTTGTGTTTCTTTTCCTTCTTGTTATGATAGAATAAGTGTTGCTTCTCCTTATCAAAGGCCAGCTCCTCCACCTGTGCTCTGGCAAAATGCCCTCTTGCTTCTCCAGGGTTTGATTCTTGCAAGTATGTCCCCCTTGTTCTCCATCAACTTCTCCCTCTTTTTCTGTATGATTCTAACCACCTTGGACACATCTCCCATCTATAAACACCCCTCCCTTGGCTCTATAATCTGTTCCAGATATTACCCATTTCTTTGTTCATTCTACTAAGACAACTTAAGAAATGGTTACACCCTCTGCCATCCTGCCCGTCGAGGAAGCTGCTCCTGTCAAGGTTCCAAATGGCTCCCATGTTGCTTGAACCACTGCACGTGTCTCTGTTCCTGTCTTCATCTTCCTGCACTTTCCAAAGCTGCCCACCCCTTCCTTCATGGACCTTTCACTCTCATTGGCAATGACTACGCAGTTGACTAGTTCCCGTTCCACCTTTTTGTTTATTCTCCCTCACTCTTCTTGCTTATTCATTTGCACTCCTTTAGCCACCCTCTAAATGTCGGTGTATGTCAAGGCTCAGCACCAGGCACGGTTAAAGAGAAATTTTGCCCCAGACATTTGTTAGAAATACACATTCAGGACTCCTGCAGAAGAGGAAGAGACCTCTGTGCAACTTGAGGTCAGCTCTTCCAAAACATGTGCACAATAGAGTATGTTTAAAATTATCCCCCTGGTGGTGTATGTTAAATCTCCAGAACTTATTTATCTGGCATAATTAAGACTTTGTAGGCTTTAATCAACATCACCTCATTCCTCTGGCAACTACCATCCTACTCTCTGCTTCTGAGTTTGATTCCTGTAGAAGTGAGATCATGCAGTAATTTTTTCTCTGGTTTAATTCACTCAGCATAAATATCATGAATATCTTCCAACTCCACCTACGTTGTCTCAAATGGCAGGATTTTCTTCTTTTTAAAGGTTGAATAATATTCCTGTGTGGTGTGTGTGTGCGTTCTTAGTTTTTTCCTTCTTAAGTCACCACTTTGCATCTGCCCTCTCCTCGCCAGGGCCCATCTTGCAGGCTGCAGAGCAAAGGACAGGGACAGTCCCATTCTGCTCTACACAGGCCAGAGTGAGTGGGGTTAGACTTCTAAGGATTCTTCCAGGTCTCACATGTTATGACTCAGTAAAAATACTCTTCATAGCACAACTAAATTGTAGACTGAATCATAAAAAGCTACAGCTGGAAGGGAATTTAAAAACAGTCTTTTCCCAGAGCTATAGGATTCTGAGGGCAGTTCCTCCCTCTATAGTATAAACCAATCAGGGGTGGAGAGAAATAAAGAATTTCTTCCATTTTTAGTTTACATGTTGCCTAGTACATTTTCAGATATCAAATCCTTTTCTAACATAAGTTTGAGTAGACTTTCAAGTAACTCTCCCTACTTCTCGGCATCTTTTTCTTGCTCGTCTCACAGCCTTCCTTCTAAAGTTCTCCATTCCTGGGTGTCTGTCTGGGGCAAGTAGCCCTTTGCGAGTGACACACTCATATATTTCTAGTTTCTGTTCTTGTCAATATGATTTTGACTTCCAAATTAATATCAGGCCTCTGAATTTTGGCCCTTAGACTTGTTAACAGTGCATGGATGCCTCGCAGGCACTTTAAGTTTAACACACCCCAAGTGGGATTCATGTTAGAGTCACTTCCTCAGGAAGCAGGACGGCTGGCAGGAGACGACAGACAATCCCATGGTGTTGGGCTAGTAAGTCTGAGTTTTACTTTGTATGGGAAAGTGAGAGGCGCATTTTAAGCAGTACTTCCTATTCTTCAGAAAGATCAATCTGGCAGCAAAACAAAAAATAAATTTTTGCACAGACTAGAGACTAGAGGATAGGGCAGCCTCTTTCTTTTTTTTTTTTTTTATTGTTGGGGATTCATTGAGGGTACAAGAAACCAGGTTACACTGATTGCATTTGGTAGGTAAAGTCCCTCTTACAATCGTGTTTTGCCCCCAAAAGATGTGGCACACTTGGAGTGCAGCCTCTATTAAGAGGTAACGGCAAAGCAATAAAAGGGCAAATAATCCCATTTGATTTAAAATGTACAAAAGCAAATTCTGAAACTAAAACATGTACCCCTGTAATATTCTGAAGGTTAAAAAATAGATAAGAAAATATAGCTTTTAAATAAAAAATACTAGTTTTCATCTAAAAAATGGATGAAAGATCAGAAGAGATAATTCTCTAAGGAAGATATACAAATGGCCAGTAAGCCATGGAGAGATGTTCAACATCATTAGTTATTAGGGAAATGCAAATCAAAACAATCTTCACATCAACTAGGAGAGCTGCACTGAAGACAGCAGACAAGGCTGGCGATGGCACGGAGGGCCTGGCTCCCTCCTTCCCTGCTGCTGGGAAGTGGTGCAGTCGCTGTGGGAAAGGGTTTGGCAGTTCCTTAAAAAGTGAAACACATAGTATAGTATTCCATGGTATACATGTACCACAATTTATTAATCCATTCGTGGGTTGATGGGCTTTTGGGCTTCTTCCACTATGCAGCCTTAAAGAAAGATGGAGACTTTACCTCTTTTGTGTTTACATGGATGGAGCTGGAACATATTCTTCTTAGCAAAGTATCTCAAGAATGGAAGAAAAAGTATCCAATGTACGCAGCCCTACTATGAAGCTAATCTATAGCTTTCATATGA
>CAUYON010049097.1:0-14919 GCA_963573935.1 Arctocebus calabarensis
TGTTCTTGAGATACTTTGCTAAGAAAGTAGCTCAAGTGCCCCTCAACCCACGAATGGATTAATAAATTGTGGTATATGTACACCATGGAATATTATGCAGCCTTAAAGAAAGATGGAGATTTTACCTCTTTCATGTTTACAGAGATGGAGCTGGAACATATTCTTCTTAGCAAAGTATCTCAAGAATGGAAGAAAAAGTATCCAATTTATTCAGCCCTACTATGAAACTAATTTTTAGCTTTCATATGAAGGCTATAACCCAATTATAGCACAAGAATATGGGGAAAGGGGCAAGGGAGGGGAGGAGAGGGGGGAAAATGGGTGGAGGGAGGGTAATTGGTGGGACCACACCTATGGTGCATCTTAGAAGGGTACAGGCTTACTAAATGCAGAATATAAATGTCTTAACACAATAACGAAGAAAATGCCATGAAGGCTATGTTAAATAGTTTGATGAAAATATTCCAGATTGTATATCAAACCAGCACATTGTATCCCATGAATGCATTAAAGTACACAGCTATGACTTAATAAAAAAAAAGATACTTAATTTCATTTGTCAAACAAGTTTCTTTACACAGAAAGCAACATATGTGCCTAATGCCCTGACTATTCCACTCCTCACAGAGTTACATTCCTCATTATAAATTAGAAAATTGATTTACAGATTTCTAAAATATCCATCTAACAAAACCCAGCTTCCTGAACTTCCAAACTTGATAATCAGAACGTAAGGCAGAGTTGGTAACAGATTCCCAATAATGCTCAAAATCTTAATCTAAACAACTGAGCAGACACTTAAAAAATAAAGAATCTGAAAAATATGTATGTACTTTTGTATATAAATATGCCCACCTGAGGACCTCCATATATAAATAGCACAGTGGGGTATTTCTTTCCGGGCTGTAGATCATGAGGCTTGTACAACATCCCGTATAATGTAAATCCAGTAGTACTTTCAAAAGAGAAAATTTCTGGAGGGGTATAGTCAGGAAGAGGACCTGTGAGTGAGTAAAATACAGTCTGTAAAAGAAGTTCATAAGGGAGCTCTACAATCTATGAACAAAGAAGACATTAAAATCCATATCTACACACAAATAACTGATTAGCTGTCTTTTAGATTATAAAGTAGAAATTAAGTTGGAATATCCATCATCATAAAAACCTAACAATCAAATTATCTATTTCAGAAGCAGACACTCAGATTATTATTCTGAATAATCCTTAGAGCCTCGAAGGTGTATCTATGTGGAGAATTATATAAACATTTCATGTTTAGTTCAGTGTAACTCACTGATGGTCAAACCATATACCTGATTAGAAATGGGTAAAACTTTTCTTTCTTTCTTTTTGAGACCATCTCACTATGTCGCCCTGGGTAGAGTGCCTTGGCATCACAGCTCTTGAGCTTAAGTGATTCTCTTGCCTAAGCCTCCCAAGTAGCTGGGACCATAGGTACCCACCACATGCCTGGCTATTTTTTTTGGTTGTAGTTGTCAATGTTGTATGGCAGGCCCAGGCTGGATTTGAACCTGCCAATTCCGGTGTATGTGGCTGGCACCCTAGCCGCTGAGCTATAGGCGCCAAGCCAGAAATGGGTAATACTTTTTGAAAGGCAAGAGGAAGAAAAAAGAAACAGAAAGCACATATTTAACTTAGTCAATTTAACTTGCTCACAGGTGTTCAATAAATATTTATTTCCGATCATTAGCAAATAAGCCTACCTAGAACCTAGAAAAAAGAAATTAATCAGTCTTTGGTTCAATAAAGCTATATGACCACTCCACCTCAAAAAGACAGCCACTGTAAATGCTTTAATAGTTTAAGAAAGGTGTTAGCTCATTATTATTTAAAGCTACAGCTTTCTTACTCAAAGGGTCTTACTATTTTATAATACATTATCTTCAAGTTCATTTGCTTATCTGATAAATCATCCAAGGGCCTTTTAGACCTATTCCTGCTTGGAATAAGAGGTAGCTCAGGGACAGGTATTAGTGAGATGAAAAGACTCTGTCCAGGTAATAAAGATATATGACACAGTTTTAGTGCGCTAACATATTAATCCCACTTAAGATTGGGATCAGGGCAAAAAAAAAAAAAAAATAATAGTACCTGCTGAATCCAAAATGGTGGCCCAAAATTCCTTTGTTCTGCAAGTTGGGTCATCTTCAGGACTTGATAGCTTATAAAGGGACACACAGTGTGGATTCTTCTGGTTACTATACTTACTTATAAAGAAGTCACAATGCTAAGGGAAAGAAAAAAAATATTTGCCTCAGGGAAAAGTAAAAAAGGTTATCTGATATAACAAAAGTATAGTAAGAGTTTGAATATCTACATATACATGAGGTCAGACAATTAAGTTCACAAATTCAGCCCAGAAAAAGTGATGTATACCTTATTACTGAATATCACTATGGTTACTTTTAAAGTACTCACATTAGGAAGCTATGCCAATCCAATACCAGCACCTAGTCCACCCTTTAAAACACTTTTTCTAGGATAAGTTTATGAACTTAATTGTCAAAAGTTAAGGCTGAGCTTTTAAAAACTTTCCCTAAGAGAATTAGGTTTCTGTAGTCAATTTCACCAATAGGAAATCTTTTTCTAACAGGGACTTCATACCTGGCTGATGCAGCAAGAATGGGAATAGCCACGGTCAGTCAGCCTTGTTACCTCTCCAGGTTTTACATAACTGACCACATATAAGTGATGTTCTAAAGGGGAGTCTTTGGTACCTTCAAAATATACCAGCCTTCTGACTTCATCAACCTGGATCTGCCAAAATAACAACAACAACAAAAAAAATCATAGCTAATATGACCATGGCAAGGCCAATAATTTAACAAACATTCTCTAATTCTGAATCATTTGACTTATGCCTTTATTTTTTAATTTTTTAACCCATATTATTAAACCTAGTTCTTTTTGCTTATGACTTATAGCTCAGAATAGATTATGTCCAGAAGAAAAAGGAATCTTGAGTTGTACATTCAGGTATAGTTTCTTTTCTTTAGAAAAATCAGAATGTATGTTTTTCTTAAAATGTAAGAATTATTTCTCTAAAAGAACTCTTTATAGGCATAAAAAAACTGTATTGCAGCTTAGGTCAACCATTTATACATACTTGAAAGAATCTAAGCAGTGTAGTTATCATCTTAGGCAGTACCTTTTTTGGTCCTTTGTATAAATTTACAAAGTGTTTCATCTATTGATTTGGGGAATAATTGAACTCAATCACAGTTTTAATATAGGCATAGATAAATATGGGTAAGATTTGAGTCTTTCAGAACTCAAAAATATTGCAAGTAAACTCATAGCTTAATTCACTTAATATTCATCTCAATTTACAGTACAATTCTGAATAAATGTTAGTGATCCTTTAATACAGTGACACTACACTAGAAAAAAATTTTTCCTTAGAATCATGATGTTTTATTAGGTCAAGGGAGTTATATATGCTTCATGAGGCCCTGGGCTCAAAACTAGTACGAGGTAAATTACCCTACAAGGAAAACAGACACATATTTAATACTGTATTTTTCAATGTCACAAATGACTGGAAAACAACCTTCACGAAGCTTCACAGGTATGTGTTAATCTCTGACAAAGGTTAGGACTGATTCTGCTCTTGACCTAGAAACTGGGAATCTGGCCTTTCAAAATCAACAAAATAATCAGCCCCCCCCCCCCCATGGTTCTTCTCTTTGCTTCACGTAACTAAAGACAACAGATGCATCAGAAATCATTTAGAGCACTTATTACACAGATTGCTGAGCCCCACCACCACAGCTTCAGATTCAAAAAATCTGTGATGAGCCAATAATGTGCATTTCTAAAAAGTTTCCAAGTGATAATGATGATTTGCTGTTGGTCTACTACTTTGAGAACCACCCTCAACTAAAAGAAGCACATGAACTTAAAAATCTCAAAGCTTTACCCAATTACTGCCATTAGATATCTTAAGGTAGATCTTTGGGTAGAATTAAAGCTGTATCATTTTAGGTAAAAAGCTAAAGAAAAAAAAGGGGGGGGGGCAGCGCCTGTGGCTCAAAGGAGTAGGGCGCCGGCCCCATATACCAATGGGGGTGGGTTCAAACTCAGCCCTGGCCAAAAATTGCATCAACAACAAAAATAAATAAATAAAAAAGAACTCTCTGGATAGGAACAAAGTCACTTATACAAGCAGAGAAGGAAAAAAGTAAGTTAAAAAGACAATCCCAGGCGGTGCCTGTGGTTTAGTGCGTAGGGGGCCGGCCCCATATACCAAGGGTGGAGGGCTCAAAGAACTGCAACAAAAAAATACCCAGGTGTTGTGGCGAGCGCCTATAGTCCCAGTTACTCGCGAGGCTGAGACAAGAGAATCACCTAAGCCCGGAGCTGGAGGTTGCTGTGAGTTATGAAGCCATGGTACTCTACCAAGGGCGACAAAGTGAGACTCTGTCTCCAAAAAAAAAAGACAATCCCCCTCCTAACAAAAAAGAAATCCCATCTAACAAAAACAAGAATAAAGGGAAAACAGAAAGAGGGGGAAAAAAAATGACTAACATATCACATAAATAAACATGACATAAAGAAAACTGACACACATTAGTGACAAGTAGTACAATGACATTTAGGTTACCCAAATAAGGATTACACCTATGTAAATAAAATGCTTAGGTTATTATCTAATTATCTCCTCAGTATCATCTACTGACTCTTATAGTCCAACCATCACATGGCATGAAATTTACATTAGTGTAATCTTCTGTTAAACAACCTAATACATCTACAATTAGATTTTTCTTCTCAGGTGACAGTAACATCCATGGTCAAACAGAAGGCCATGTGAGGATCTCAGTGGAAATCAGATTTCAAAGGTAACCTATGATATTCTAAAGTTTTACCAAATCTGGGACCTGGATCTTTATTCTTTCCCCTTAATCACCTTAGGGACTACTAGTGATTTCTATAGTAGCCAGTATATATAATCCTTCAATAAATCTCCACATCGATTTGAGGAAATCATATTTTGGCTTCACTAAATCTTGGTAGCATACAATTTAACTGCATGTGTCACACATAGAAAAGATGGAGTTCTTAGGATCTCATGAATCTGATCACCTAAATGAAAGCTGAAACAAATGCAAGGCACTAAAAAAAAAAAAAACAAGATAAAAGAAAAGAAAAGAATTCACTGAACTGCCACTGAGAGCTAAGCAAAGGATAGATTTCCTTCTTCTCTATCAATCTAAGCTCTGTATTTTTTTTTTTTTTTTTTGAGTCAGAGTCTCACTTTGTTGCCCTTGGTAGAGGCAATGGTGTCACAGCTCACAGCAACCTCAAACTCTTAGGCTTAAGCGATTCTCTTGCCTCAGCCTCTCAAGTAGATGGGACTACAGGCGCTTGCCACAACACCCAGCTATTTGTAGAGATGAGGTCTCACTCTGGCTCAGGCTGGTCTCAAACCTGTGAGCTCAGGCAACCCACCTGCCTCGGCCTCACAGAGTGCTAAGATTACTGGCATGAGCCATTGCGCCCAGCATTTTAAGCTTTGTATAAATGCCAATCATCACTCTTTGCAGTGGTGGACTAAAGTATAAATTTGTGAGATAAGATAAACAGGTGAATGAAAGACAATCACTACCTCAGGAGTAGTAAATGCAATTTATTTTTTTTTGGAGGCAGAGACTCCCTTATTAACCCTCGGTAGAGTGCCATGGCGTCAAACGGCTCACAGCAACCTCCAACTTATGGGCTTAGGCTATTCTTCTGTCTCAGCCTCCCAAGTAGCCGGGACTACAGGCGCCCGCCACAACACCGCTATTTTTTTGTTTTGCAGTTTGGCCGGGGCCGGGCTTGAACCCGCCACCCTGGGTATATGGGGCTGGCGCCCTACTCACTGAGCCACAGGCGCCACCAGTAAATGTAATTTATAATGAAGACATAAGTAATCTATAATAGATTTAAAAATATTTTTCAAATTATATCCTAACTTTTGCTAGATTCTATAAAAATTACAGGTCAGCCCCTTTCTTATTAAGTAGCAATGAATATTGGAAAATGGTGATCCTTAGTAACCAGAACACATCTAAAATCAGGGCTATAAAATGGATACAATTTATAATTTAGGCTCGGCGCCTGTGGCTCAACAGGCTAAGGCACCAGCCACGTACACCTGAGCTGGCGGGTTCGAATCCAACCTGGGCCCGCTGAACAACAATGACAGCTGCAACCAAAAAGAAATGGCCGGGCATTGTGGCGGGCGCCTGTAGTCCCAGCTACTTGGGAGGACTCGCTTGAGCCCAGGAATTGGAGGTTGCTGTGAGCTGTGATGCCACAGCACTCTCTCCAGGGTGACAGCTTGAGGCTCTGTCCCCCCCCCCCCAAAAAATTTATAATTTAAATTAAGGTTTTTCCATTCCAACAACCTGAATTCTTTTAGGCTCTTAATGCTTCAGAATACGGGGGTCATTATTAAGTGGCATTACTGATTTTTAGTATCACATTCACACAGCAGATATTGACTAACATATCAGAAAAATAAAAGAACATACATTAGATCCATGCCGGCCAAGAACTTCCCATTCACCACTGGTAAGTGCTATTTCCTCTTTGACAGGACACTTGAAATCACCTGAAGATAAATATAGTTACGATTCAGTACTTTATATCAGATTATAAACAAATGAAACAATGAAGACTACTAATTCTAAACTCTTGTCTCCAAGAAGCTGCATTAAAAAATTAAAGTTATACAGTGACACCTGTAGCTCAGTGGGTAGGGTGCTGGCCACATATATCCAAACAGGTGGGTTCGGGCCGGCCCGTGCCAGCTAGACAACAATGACAACTGCAACAACAGCAAAAAAGAGCTGAGCATTGTGGCAGGTGTCTATGGTCCCCGATGCTCGAGAGGCTGAGGCAGGAGGATCGCTTAAGCTCAGGAGTTGGAGGTTGCTGTGAGCTGTGACACCATGGCACTATACCAAGGGTGACAAAGTGAGACTGTCTCAAAAAAAAAAAAATTAAAGTTATGCTTGTGGTAATAAAAATGTTTTGGAATTAGATAGAGGTGGTGGTTACAAACACTGTGAATGTACTAAATACCAACAAATTATTTCAAAAAGGTTCATTTAATGCTATGTAAATTTTGCTTCAATAAAAGAAGTCTACAGTTAAAAAAAAAATCCAAGTTGTAAATCTTCATAATATTTTTGGATAATGATGGAATGATCCGTGGAGATAATGTGAAAATATCAAAATAGATTTTAATGGCAAAGCCAGAAAAGAACTCCAATATATCTGCATTCTTAGACCTTTGCTTAGACAAATGAAGAAGTCTAATGGTTGACAAGACATTTCTTCTAGCAATGCAACAAACTACTTTAATAGCCATACAAAAAAAATTTTATATAATTCCTCTTCATTTGCCAAAAATTAAACCAAGTGCTTTTACCATAGTAAATGCCAACATGCCCCATTTATCTTTTTGGGATTCTATCTGGATGAGGTTTTCCCAGTAGAGTGAGAGGTTAAAAAATGTAAATCAGGCAGGCACAGTAACCATGCCTGTCATCCCTGCATCTGAGATGGGAGGATCACTTGAGGCCAGGAGTTTGCAACCAGCTTGGGCAACATAGTGAGACCTGATCATTAAAAAATAAAATAAAATAAAAATTAGCCAGGCTTGCAGGGGTAAACCTGTAATCCTAGCTACTCAGGACCACTCGAGGCCAGGAATGCGAGGTTGCACTGACCTGTGACTATAACACTGCACTCTAGCCTGAGTGACAGTGAGATCCTGTCTCTAAAATAATAATAAATAATAAAAAGAAAATAATTTCTCTTTTCCTAGCTGCTTCTCTTTATATGGCTATGTGGGGTAATAGGCAAAGACAGACTTAGATGGTAAGACATTGACCAGGGTCCCATAAAATTGGGAAAAAAAAAAAAAAAAGAACTGAATTTTCTTAGGTACAAAAATTCAACATAGTGCTTTAAATTCTATGACAGAAATTAAAATATTATTTTATATACAGATAATAAATACAGTATAAAGTATTTAGAGGAAAAAAGAGGAAGGTTAAGGAAAACAAAGTAGACATATGAAGGGAAAGGAAGAAGACTTGGAGCAAAAAAGAGTAAGATGGCCACTATCAAAAAAAAAAACAGAAAATAACAAGTATTGTTGAGGATGAGGAGAAATTAAAATCTTTGTGCCTTGCTGGTGAACGTAAAATGATATAGCCACTGTTGGTATACCAATGGTATAGCTGCTGTGGAACATAGCACAGCAGTTCTTAAAAAAATTAAAAATACAACTACCATGTGATCCAAAAATGCCACTTCGGGGTATATACTCAAAAGAAATGACAACAGAATCAGGAACAAGGAGTAGTATAACCATGTCCTTAGCAGCATTATTTACAAAAGCCAAAAACTGGAAGCAATCCTACTGTCCTCTGACAGATGAATAAGCAAAATGTAGTATGATACACACAATGAATTTTTTTTACATGATGAAATTTAATGGCCAGGCACAGTGGCTCATAATTGTAATCTTAGCACTGTGGCAGGATGAGGAGAAAGGATTGCTTGAGCTCAATAATTCGAGATCAGCCTCTACCAGGCAAGACCTTGTCTACTAAAAATAGAAAAATAGGGCGGCGCCTATGGTTCAATGGGGTGGGTGCCAGCTCCATATACTGAGGGTGGCAGGTTCCAACCGAGCCCCGGCCAAACTGCAACAAAAAATAGCTAGGCGTTGTGGCAGGCACCTGTAGTCCCAGCTACTCAGAAGGCTGAGGCAAGAGAATTGCCTAAGACCAGAAGTTGGAGGTGCTGTGAGTTGAGACGCCACGGCACTCTACCGAGGGCGATAAAGTAAGACTCTGTCTCTAAAAAAAAAAGAAAGAAAGAAAGAAAGAAGAATAAGCTAAGCATCACAGTGGGTGTCTGGATTCCAGCTATTGGGGCATTGAGGCAGAAAGATAACTTGAGCCTAGAAGTTTGAGGTTGCTGTGAGCTAGGCTGACCTAGCCTGCAGCAATTGAGAGAGGCTGTTTAAGAAAGAAAGAAACATTATTCAACCTTAAAAAGGAGGCTCGGCACCCATAGTTCCATGGTTAGGGCACCAGCCGCATGCACTGGTGCTGGTGGGTTTGAACATAGCCAAAGCCTGCTAATCAATGACAACAACAACAACAACAACAAAACAGTAGTCCCAGCTACTGGGAGGCTGAGGCAAGAGAATTGCTTAAGCCTAAGAGTTTGAGGTTGCTGTGAGCTATGATAGCACTCTACCAAGGGTGACATAGTGAGATTCTGCTTCAAAAAAAATAAAAATATATGGCTTGGTGCCTATAGCTCAGTGGCTAGGGCGCGAGCCACAGACACTGTAGCTGGCAGGTTCCACTCCAGCTCAGGCTTGCCAAATAACAATGACAACTATAACCAAAAAACAGCCGGGTGTTGAAGTGGGTGCCTGTAATCCCAGCTACTTGGGAGGCCGAGGCAAGAGAATCACTTAAGCCCAAGAGTTTGAGGTTGCTGTAAGCTGTGATGCCATGGCACTTTACTCAGGGCGGTAGCTTAAGACTCTCTCAGAAACAAAAACAAATAAATAAAATAAAAATAAAATAAAGAAAAGAAATTTTTACACATGCTACAACATGGTTAAAATTTGAGAACATTATGCTCAATAAAATAAGCTAGTCACAAAGGACAAATGCTACTGCACAAACTGTGCTTTAAATGAAGTAACTAGAATAAATTCAGAGAGACAGAAAATAGTTGCCAGAAGGTGGAGAGAAGGGGTAATGGGAATTATTGTTTAATAGGCAGTCTCAGTTTTGGAAGACCAAAAAATGTTCTGGAGGTAGATGGTGGTAATGCTTGCATAACACTATGCCACTAAATTAATGCCTTAAAAAAATGTATCCTTAAACATTGTAGAAGGCCATTGGCCAGTACTGTACTTGGATTTTGAATAAATTTCTTCTGCATCCACGAAAAAAAAAAAAATGTATCCTTAAACTGTACCCTTAAAAACAGTCAAAATGGCAAATCTCTTCCAACAATCCTCCCACCTACCTTGGACTCCCAAAGTGTTGAGATAATAGGTTGTAAGTCATCATGACTGGCCTTTAAAAAAGTTTTTTTGTTTTGTTCTTTTGAGACAAAGTCTCACTATGTCGCCCTTAGTAGAGGGCTGTGATGTCGCAGCTCCCAGCAACCTCAAACTCTTGTGCTTAAGCGATTCTCTTGGCTCAGCCTCCCAAGTAGCTGGGACTACAGGCGCCTACCTCAACACCCAGCTGTTTTCTTCTTGAAGTTGTCATTGTTGTTTAGCTGGCCCGGCCGAGCTCGAACCCACCAGCCTTGGTGCATGTGGCTGGCAGTGTAACCACTGTGCCATGGGCGCTGAGCCAAAAAAAAAAGTTTTTTTAAATATACAAATAATATGGGCTCACTTTAAACAAATTAAAAATTGCAGTCAAGGGTAAAGTAGAAAATAAAAATATGTAATCCCATTACCCAGAAATTATTCATTATTAGTATAGTATGTGTATATCTACTAAGAATTTTGTTCTATATTTTTATACGTGCATGTATTTATATTTTAGTTTAACTTACATATTAAACCTAATAAAGTAAGTGCTGACTGATACTTATAAAGCATATAAGAGACATTAGATTCTCTGTCTCTCCCATCTGCCTTCAAAGTTTTGTTTTTTTCTTTTTAATAAAAGGATTTCTTTTTTTTTTTATTGTTGGGGATTCACTGGGGGTACAAGATGTGTCATGCACTGAAAAAAATAAATAAAGGATTTCTTACTTGGAGCAGGTAGTGCACCACTGGATCGTTTATATTTGCTCTCCTTTAAAATGGATGTGATTTTGTATAAGTGACGGAAACCTGTTTTGCATTCAGAGGCAAAAATAAACTCAATTTCGTCTTCATGACTTTGGGGAAAAACATGAAAGATGTCATGGATCTGTAAAATGAATAACTTAATTTACTATATGCATTAATGAAAATACTACACAAATAATACAATTAAGCTAGAGAAGGAAGAATCACTTGCTAACCATACTTTCAAGTATAAATAACTGTCAGGGCTACCAGTATGGTATAGTCATAGTAATATATTTTGCCTGGGCCTTTCATATTTATTTTACTTTAGTCAAAAACTTCATCCATTGAAAAATAAATGTTTCCAAATGGAGAAACAAAGAAAAATATGACCAAAAGCTTTTTCTTTCAACATCTCTATAATCCTTGAAACATAGCACAAGGTATGTTTAATGATAAAAATCTTATTATTAAAATGATGAGGAAAAAATTTTTAACTTTTGTTTTCCAAAGAGAAATTTTCTGTTCATCTGTTTTAGGTCAATCACACAAAGCCTATATTTAGTAAGGAAGTGAGCTGGCTTTATTTGTTTCATATCTTAAGTTTTCTGGTAAATTGGAAAATACAAAGCTCAATTAAAAACTGGTATTGGTATAGTTTGCCAATTAAAAAGAGAAAATCTTTTCTAGTCTAGATTCTTGACACCGTCTCAGAAGCACTGATTAGGCTGTGTTTTCAATATCTGATACATCCAGGAACAAATCTGTAGCCAATGAGATGTCATTTCAATGGCATCTACTTTCTATCTATAAACCATTCCATTCTGAAACCATTACACCAACTGGAAAAGTTCACACTAAAGAAATAACACTGATGGTTCCTCTGAATTAAAAAGAAAAATACGTTTTGATAGTTTGCTCTCAAAGTTAATTGGTGTTAGCATTCTGAGGAAATATTTAAAGAAGTACAGGAAAAAATGGATACATTTATCCAGATGTCTGTTGTTTCTTCATAGATAATCAGTGGTGTCAGAGAGTCAGGCACTGATTCAATAAGTCTTTGCCTTTCCATGGCATCATCTTCTACTGGGATAAATAATTCAGGCGAAATCAACACGATCTGTAGGCGAGTTTGGGAGCGATCTAGTAGGATGGACCAAGCACTATACAAACAAAAGAGAAGCAGCAGAAATAAAGCAAGCTCTCAGAAAAACGAATGATCTCCTAGTCTGACCCTTTCAATTATTTCTATAATCACAATGAAAGAAATCCTTTGGTATATGTTATCACTTATAAATAGCTAATCAAAAATACTCTATTCTTATTTTAATATTTGATTAAAAAAAATTTTTTTTTTTTGGAGACAGAATCTCACTTGATTGCCCAGCTAGAGTGCAGTGGCATCACCACAGTTCCATTAAACCTCAAAAACCCCTAGGCGTAAGCAATCCTCCTGCCTCAGCCTCCCAGAGTGCTATGATTACAGCTATGAGTCACTGTACCTGTCTTTCTGTGATTATTTTTGGCAGTTAACCTTGAACAGAGTTTTTAAAAAGTAGTCTTCTGTAGGGTAGGCGCAGTGGCTCACACCTATAATTCTAGCACTCTGGGAGGCTGAGGCAGGTGGATCGCCTAAGCTCAAGAGTTCGAGAACAGTCTGAGCCAGAGTGAGACCTCTAAAAATAGCTGGGCAATGTGGCAGGCACCTGTATTCCCAACTACCAGGGAGGCTGAGGCAAGAGAGAATCACCTGAGCCCAAGAGTTTGAGGTTGCTGTGAGCTATGATGCCACCATACTCTAGCCAGGGCAACAAAGTGAGATTCTGTCACACAACCCAAAAAAAATAAAGGAGTTTTCTTTAAATTTGTAAAACCTTATTTGGCCTTTGAATGTATTTTCTTCTTTTAGTATCAACAATTGCCAGTCTTGGCTCGGCGCCCACCTGTAGCACAGTGGTTACAGCACCAGCCACATACACCGAAGGTTTGAACCCGGCCTGGGCCAGCTAAACAATCATGACAACTGCAACAAAAAATAACCAGGCATTGTGGTGGACATCTGTAGTTTAGCTACTTGGGAGGCTAAGGCAAGAGAATCACTTAAGCCCAAGAGTTTGAGGTTGCTGTGAGTGTAATGCCACCGGTGACAAAGTGAGACTCTGTCTCAAATAACAACAACAAAAAAATCTGGTTAAATTATACAATTAAAAAAATATGTTTAGGCTCGGCGTCTGTGGCTCAATGGGCTAAGGCGCCAGCCACGTACACCTGAGCTTGCAGGTTCAAATCCAGCCCGGACCCACCAAACAACAATGGTGGCTGCAACCAAAAAAATGGCCGGGCGTTGTGGCGGGTGCCTGTAGTCCCAACTACTTGGGAGGCGGAGGCAAGACTCGCTTGAGCCCAGGAATTAGAGGTTGCTGTGAGCTATGATGCCACAGCACTCTATCCAGGGTAACAGTTTGAGGCTCTGCCTCAAAAACAAAAAAAAAGTAAAAAATAAATAAATAAAAAAATATGGTTAGGCTTGGCGCCTGTGGCTCAATGGGCTAAGGCTCCAGCCACGTATACCTGAGCTGGTGGGTTCGAATCTAGCCCATGCTTGCCAAACAACAAGGTGTTTCAATTCAGGGTGACAGCTTGAGGCTCTGTCTCAAAAAAAAAAAAAAAAATGTATACACATTTCTGTGAGCCTGAAAGTCATACAATTTAATCACAAATAACACTGTGAACCATACCTAAGAAATAAAATGCAATGCATCTGTGTCTACAGCACTGCAAATCCTCAAGTTCACATAGTTCAAGAAAAATTTTTTGTATAGAAATAACTAATGCATCATTTCTAAAGCTCTTGATCTTAAATTATTCATAAAGAAGTGACAATTTAACATACGCACTATTTTCCCTCTGGAGTCCACCCAGCTCTGGCAATGTATTCAACTCCTTCAAAAAGAATCTCAAAAGGTTGAATTAGTTCCTTATCTATGACATCCATAATCTATTAAAAAGAAAATAGGAAATCTAGTTATAGATAGAAGATTTAGATAATTAACTCAGTAGCCTATTTAAATCATTATATGTAACAGATGAATACTTTTTCAGACTTATTTAAGAAGGCACAAAGGATATACAAAACCAGAGATAGGTTGTGGGTTACTTTTACTAGTACTTTTCATGCTGAAAAAAGTTCTAACCACAAAAGTTGACACAGTCTAAAAGTCATTTCCTCTGAGTTTATACTAATAGAACCCTTGATAATAACTAGCAAAAATCAAGTTTTAATAACATTAGACACTAGAATCTAAGAAAAATAGGCCCTAGTTCTCTGTATTTTAGCCTGAAATATATTTATGTAATGTATTAATAATAATCGAATAGCCTTGGGTAAGCACACTTTTTTCCTTTAAAAATCTAGCAAGCTGGCTCAGCACCTGTAGCTCAAGTTGCTAAGGCGCCAGCCACATACACTGGAGCTGGCGGGTTTGAATCCAGCCTGGACCTGCCAAACAACAGTGAAAGCTACAACCAAAAAATGGTCAGGCGTTGTGGCAGGCGCCTGTGGTCCCAGCTACTTGGGAGGCTGAGGCAGGAGAATCATTTAAAGCCCAGGAGTTGGAGGTTGCTGTGAACTATGACACCACGGTACTCTACTCAGGGTGGATAAATCTAGCAAGCACAATTAAAAAAATAAAAAATTTGAGGTGGTGCCTGAGGGTCAGCGAGTAGGGCGCCGGCCCCATATACCGAAGGTGGAGGGTTCAAACCCAGCCTCAGCCAAACTGCAAAAACAAACAAACAAACAAAGAACAAAAACAAAAACAAACAAAAAAAGACAATTAAATAAAGTTAGGTTATTAAAAAAATAAATAATTAAAAATTATACTTATTTATTTTTTTTTTTTTGAGACAGAGCCTCAAGCTGTCACCCTGGATAGAGGGTCGTGGCATCACAGCTCAAAGCAACCTCCAATTCCTGGATTCAAGCGAGTCTCTTGCCTTTGCCTCCCAAGTAGCTGGGACTACAGGTGCCCACCACAACGCCTGGCCATTTTTTGGTTGCAGCCACCATTGTTGTTTGG